>JAGFNQ010000539.1:271488-315091 GCA_024364735.1 Boesenbergia rotunda | reverse complement strand
ATAGCATATGTGATAGTTACATATATGTGATGTGTAATCGGTATAATTACCTACCTTCATAGCTAAGAATAACTTGATGGCCACAGTCATGGTTGTTCTTATCTATGGTTGGATATCAACCAATTTGGAGATGTTCCTACGATCTCCCGAATTGATAAAAAGGGTTATTCATTTGAAAATAAATAGGATTTTATTTATGTATGTTGATACATTCTTTAATCATTCTTCTCACATAAGCTCAATTTGTATTTCTAGGATAATCACTCGATCATGTCTTCTCTGAATTTGAGTTTCATTTTTGGACACCAATAAACTGACTGGGCCAAACTTCATTGACTGGCTTCGAACCTGAGGATAGTCCTCAAGGCAGAGAAGCTTGCTTATGTCCTTGAAGATCAACTTCCCAACCATCCTCCTGAAAATGCAACTCTGGACCAGTTTCCTGAGTTGCTCAACCTGCTGAAGACTGTAAGAGCCTTCTGTGAAGCAGGATCAAAGACGGTACTGTTAGTTGGTTCCTTGAAGAAATGTTCTAAGAGGAAGGCCAAAGAACAGAATAAGGGAAAGAAGAAAAAGGCCAAAAAGACTGAAAATACCCTAAAAGGCACTTGCCATCACTGTGGCAAGGAGGGTCACTGGCGAAGAAACTGCAAGGTTTATCTTGAGTCCTTGAAAGAGAAGGCATCCGATGCCCCATCCTCTTCAAGTATCTTCGTTATTGAATGTCACTCTATTTCCTCAAACACATGGGTACTTGATACTGGGTGTAGCTCACATATATGTAATGACATACAAGGGCTAAGGAATAGAAGAAGACTCGTCAAGGGAGAAGCGAATTTGCGAGTTGGAAACGGAGCAAAGATTGCTGCTGTTGCCATCGGAACATATTTGCTAAAGCTCCCTACAGGACGTGTCTTAGAATTGGATAATTGTTATTTTGTTCCTTCGTTAATAAAGAACATTGTATCTATTTCATGTTTGAATGAAAAGGGTTATCATTTAACTTTTAGTAACAATTGTTGTTACATAACTTTAAATGGCGTTCTTTATGGGAATGGAACTTTGTGCAATGGTATCTACACGTTAGATTTATTCAGTGACGTTTTCAATATCGAAGTTAGCAACAAACGTGCTCGAATAGATAATCGAATAGACTCCTACACTTGGCATTGCCGTCTTGGCCATGTAAGTAAGAAACGCATGACCGAATTACACCGATGTGAAATTCTGGAATCATTTGAACCCGATTCATTTGATACATGCGAATCATGCTTAAAAGGCAAGATGACCAAATAACCCTTTTCCGGAAAAGGTAATCCAGTGGGAGAATTGCTTGGTCTAATACATACTGATGTATGTGGACGAATGTCAACTCTTGCCAAGGAGGCTATAGCTACTTCATCACCTTTATCGATGATCACTCACGATTCGGGTACGTGTTCTTGATGAAACACAAATCTGAAGCCTTTGAGAAATTCAAAGAGTTCAGAAATGAAGTAGAGAAACAGCTTGGCAAAAGTATTAAAATACTTCGATCCGATCGGGGTGGTGAATACTTAAGTCAAGAGTTTCAAGATTATCTTAGGGACAATGGGATATTATCCCAATGGACTCCGCCGTATACACCACAGCATAATGGTGTATCTGAGAGGCGCAACCGAACCTTGATGGACATGGTTAGGTCGATGATGAATCATGCAACTCTTCCAAAATCCTTTTGGGGCTATGCACTTAAGACAGCTGTTTACTTGCTAAACAGAGTCCCGACCAAGGTAGTCTCTACTACTCCATATGAGACATGGAATAGTAAGAAACCCCACTTAACTCACCTTAAGATATGGGGTTGTCCTGCTTATGTGAAGCGGATTGTATCAGACAAATTGGATGCTAAGTCTGATAAATGTCTATTTATTGGATACCCTAAGGAAACGAAGGGTTACCAATTCTATCATCCCTTGGAACAAAAGGTGTTTGTTTCAAGGCATGCTGTATTTCTGGAAAAAGAATTTCTTTTACAAGAAAACAGTGGGAGTGGCATTGAACTTGATGAAGTTCAAGAAACTCCAATAGACATTACAGAGACACCTAGTCTAGACCCACAACCAATACCTCATAATGATGAGCTATCAGTTGAACCTAAGACTACACCACCTCTTCGTAGATCTGATAGGACACGCAATATTCCAGAGAGATACGGATTTCTCGTAAGTGAATCGAACGACGTGTTACTCATAAGCGATGACGAACCTATCAGTTATGAAGATGTTCTGAAAAGTTCAGAAAGGGACAAATGGCTTGAGGCCATGAAGTCGGAAATGGATTCCATGTACGAAAACCAAGTATGGGACTTGGTTAACCCACCTGAAGGGATTAAGCCCATAGGGTGCAAGTGGGTTTTCAAGAAGAAAACCGACATGGAAGGTAATGTTGTTACCTTTAAGGCTAGATTAGTGGCAAAAGGATATCGTCAGAAGCAAGGAATTGATTATGACGAAACCTATTCGCCAGTAGCTATGCTTAAATCCATTCGGATGCTCCTAGCCATAGCAGCTCATTATGATTATGAGATATGGCAAATGGATGTGAAAACAGCTTTCCTTAACGGAAACCTGCTTGAGGATGTATACATGATACAACCTGAAGGTTTCACATCGGTTGATAAAACCAAAGTATGCAAGCTTCGACGATCCATATATGGACTGAAGCAAGCATCTAGGAGCTGGAACATCCGTTTTGATGAGACAATCAAAAAGTTTGATTTCTCACAAAATCCAGACGAACCTTGTGTGTACAAGAAGGTTAGTGGGAGTGCAGTCGTATTCCTAGTATTATATGTCGATGACATCTTACTTATAGGAAACGATATATCAGTCTTACAGACAGTTAAAATTTGGTTGTCCAAAACTTTCTCCATGAAAGACCTGGGAGAAGCAACCTATATCCTTGGGATTAGAATCTATAGAGATAGATCAAAACGGTTGCTTGGTCTTTCGCAGTCTACATATATAGACCGAGTGCTAAAAAGGTTTAGCATGTCGGAATCCAAGAAAGGTTACCTTCCCATCAGGCATGGGATCAACCTTTCAAAGTCTATGTGTCCGCGCACAGAAGACGAGAGGATTTGCATGAATAAGATTCCTTATGCATCCGCGATAGGATCTATCATGTATGCTATGTTATGTACAAGGCCCGATGTATCGTATGCTTTGAGCGTCACAAGCAGATACCAGTCGGATCCAGGAATGGATCATTGGGCGGCTGTTAAGACAATCCTTAAGTACTTAAGAAGAACTAAGGATGTGTTCCTAATATATGGAGAAGGAGATATGGTAATACGTGGGTATACAGATGCCAGTTTCCAGACAGATAAGGATGACTCCAAATCTCAGTCTGGATACGTATTTACTTTGAATGGAGGCGCAGTAAGTTGGAAAAGTTCCAAACAAGACACCGTAGCGGATTCTACCACGGAAGCGGAATATATCGCAGCTTCGGAAGCAGCAAAGGAAGCAGTCTGGATCAAGAAGTTCGTCTCCGAACTTGGCGTGGTTCCAACCATTGATGATGCAGTGCCGGTTTACTGCGACAACAATGGAGCTATTGCACAAGCAAAGGAACCAAGGTCTCATCAGCGATCCAAACACGTGCTTCGCCGCTATCATCTGATCAGAGAGATTATAAGTAGGAATGATATACAAATTGAGAAAATTCCCACTGAAAGGAATTTAGCGGATCCTTTAACAAAGGCCTTGCCTCAGAGCAAGTTTGAGGGTCATGTTAGAGCTTGTGGTATTGGATACCGTAGCGATTGGCATTAGGCCAAGTGGGAGTTTGTTAGTGATATGAGAGAAGTGTCCTAAGGCAATCGCCTTATGATTGTAAACATTTATTTTAATAAATGATAATTCACTATTTGAGTATACATGTTTGTATTTGATTGGGATCTTAAACTCATCTACTGAATGTCCGCAATACAACTCACAGCATAAGAGAATTTGTGATGGGATCACAACTAGTGATTATCTCTAAATGTGCAAATGTGAAGTATTGAAAATATCCCTAGTCGATGAATTGATAAAACGGACACTATCAATCTGTTGAGACTAGCATGGGTTATTCTCTAATCAGCTGATTCTCACTGGCTGGTGACATTGGGATGTCCGGAGATAAACATGGATGCTAGTTAAGGGAACTAGTTCATTGGAGTGACTAGCTGTAAGACTTCATATGGAATCTATCTATAGAAATGTCAATGAAGTTCTTACTGCGGCTTAAGTGCGATGTTCCTTTGACTTGCGGTGTTCAAGTCATCTTGGTCATGGAGACTTATACTTTAACATCTTAAGCAAGCATCTCCAAGGAGGTGTGGACCCAGGATGATTGGGTATAAGCCGAAGTGCCCGAAGATGTTTGAACAGCCTACAAAGGATTCACCACTCCTTGCGAGGAGATGTATACCCAGGCCTATCGTCGGATTGTTACTCAAAACTCTGGCCAGAGTATATCATGTTTGGAGTGCAAGTCTCTAAAATACATGAGAGTAATTAGAAATCCAAAGGACGAGAAAGACATTACTTGGGCTAGGTGTGACGTAGTCAGCCTAGTGGGGACTAACACAAATAGACCGTGTCCTGAACCAAGTGGGTATAAGATGGTGAAGGGAATGGGGCACGATTCATTAGAGCTGCTGAAGGATTTCGGAATTCTTTCTGAGGTCAACCGTTGATCTTTCGATTAATTGGGGGTCATGATGTACTACTAGGTGTCACTCATGATCGTTCTATAATTTGTTGATTATAGACAGCCAACATAAATCGAAAGCCTATTTAGTCACACGCACTACGAGTAATCCGAGGGATTTAAAACGAGTTGAAAATTGGATTTTCCGATCAAGAGAAATAAGTCGAATCTGAATTTATCAGAGGCGCAATGGAAGCTAAAAATGACTAAGTCTTTTGAAGGCTTATTGGGCGAATTAAATGAGTTTAATTCGCGATCGGTTCGGCTTGGTTTGGCCGGCCAAAGAGGGTGCCAAACCCCTTGGGTTGGCCGGCCACATTAAAGGGAAGAAACCAATTTAATTGGTTTAATTAATAAAATAAATCTAGTGCGATTTGTTTTATAAATTATGGATAAATAAATTTGTGTAAAGAAATTTATATAAATAAATTTATAGAAATTTATTCTTTTTATGGAAATTAAAATGATCCATGAAATAGTTTATTTTAATTTTATAAAATCGATTATGAATTGATTTTTTCATAATAAGAAAGTTTATAAATTTCTTATAAAATTTATTCCATAATAAAAGGGGAGATTAATTAGTTTTATTATAAAGTTAGTTATAATAAAATTCATAAGAGAATTTATAGGATAAATTTCTTATGATAACTAATTAGTTTTATTATAAAGTTAGTTATAATAAAACTTAGTTTAAACGGAATAATTCATAAGAGAATTTATAGAATAAATTTCTTATGATAACTAATTAGTTTTATTATAAAGTTAGTTATAATAAAACTTGGTTTTAACGGAATAATTCATAAGAGAATTTATAGGATAAATTTCTTATGATAACTAATTCCGTTAATTCCGTTAAGAGAGAGACTTGGCAAGGGAGATGCTACTATATAAAGGAACCAAAGGCAAGCCCTTAGTTCTAATCGAAATAGTGAGCAAGAGATTAACTCTCTCCCTCTCTCTCTCTTATTCTCTTCTCCCTCTCTTCCCCTTAGGGCCGGCGCCCTCCTTGAAGATTAGGGTCGGCTCCCCATGTCCTAGTTAGGGCCGGCGCACCCTCATCCCTCCAAGTGGTTGGCGTGAGCAAGGATCACCAAGGAGAAGCCAAACAAGAAGAAGAAGAAGCGGATCACATCTCCCTCCTTCTCGGAATTTTGATTCCGTTAACTTATTGGTTAGTTTCCTATCTTTTCTCTTGTTCTTCTAGTTGTGCCTTCCGAGAATCTAGTAGTTCTCGTCGGCACAAAACTCGTGACTTTGCGAAGTCATCCCGAAGAGAACTCGGCGTGGACGCGAATAGAGGCGAAGCTTCCAAGGGACGCTACGGTTGGATCTCGTCCCTTACTTCGAGTTACGCGAGGTACTTGGTGAATTAGTTTACTTTTCCGCAAAGTTTTAATTTATGATTATGTCAACACATCATAAGGTTGCATGCTAGATACGTGGTTAAAATAATTTAGGAAATTATTTTATGCTAACTCTTCCGCTGCACGTAAAAATTTAAAATTTTACGAACCCGTATCCTTGTCGACATGCACCCGGTCCCAACAGCTAGATGGCGCAAATCCAGGAAATGTCGGCTGTGGCAGATGACCTGCCATCCATGTGCGCCACTCCGCGAACATATCCCATTGCTCAGCATGCATCACAAAAACCTCTGACTGAATCGCAGACTGAAACGCCTCCTGACCGGCACGCAATCCAGAAATCTCGAACTGGACCTCAGTCTGAAACACCTCCTGACCGGCACGCATCTGAGAAACCTTGGACCGGATCTCCTGCCGCCAGAGCTCTGACATATGAAACTCATGCTGCATAGTCTGCTCCAACTCCGCAATCTGCCATCGAAGATCAGGGTCCGCCTCGTACTCGTCTGCTGCTGCAATGGGCACATCATGATGTCCAGCGTCCGATCCAAGGATACCCAGACCGATCAATACAGAACCGGACAGAGGCTTCTGTGGGCTTCTTGATCGGTCGGCGAACCGATCAGAAGCAACCCTGATTGGTCAGCCTGGCCGATCAGGAATAGCCTGATCGGTCGGCGGACCGATCAGGAGTAGCCTGATCGGTCGGCGGACCGATCAGGTCCGAGACAGAAGTTTTCTATGGGTTTCTCGCAGGAACTACCTGATCGGTCTATTGGACCGATCAGGCCAACTCCTAATCAGCCTATTGGACCGATCAGGCCAACTCCTGATCAGTCACCATGACCGGTCAGGAATCAAACAGAAGGTTGGATAAAATTCCTGATAGCTCTCTGATCGGTCTATGGAGCGATCAGGAGGATGGTCTGATCGGTCTCCTTGACCGATCAGATATCAGAAGAGTTTCTGAAACTCCCGATATGTTTCAAAAAATCTTGTTTCAAACATCCTCTCAACCTCTAATACATCCAGAATTGACTCCTCTTACCCTAACATAGTTCGCTGATCCGATATGGTGTTTTTCCATATTTGCAATCAAGATAGGGTTATGTCCTTATGTTTTTTAAAAAAATCTGAAACAAATTTGTATTTCCAACCAATAAAAAAAATATGTATCAAAAACAAGTCCCTAATCAAGTTTCCTTGATTGGAATGTCCAAGTATGTTCTTGGAACCAAATACACATGTATTATGCATTGGTTTTCCCCATACTTGGTCAACTTAATAATTTTTGTCTCTTCAACCTAATTGCTCAAGGGATGCATGAACATTTTGAGTAATTAGGTTGATCCTAACATCTCACCCCATTTCTAGCAAACAAAAACATTTTGTTAACCCTTATAGTTTGTGTGAGATGTCCCCAAGTTGCCCAACAATTGTTGCCCAACAATTTGAAATAATCATGAAGGGTTTTTTTTTTCAATTCTATTGAGCACGACACATTCCCAACTCCCTCTTTAAGAAACTAAATTCATTTTTAGGGTGTGATTTAGTGAAAATGTCAGCTAGGTTCAATTTTGACTCTACATGTGAGAGTACAATATCTCCTCTAGCAACATGATCCCTAATGAAGTGGTGACGCACTTCAATGTGTTTGGTCCTTGAATGATGGACTGGACTTTTTGTTAGGTTTATTGTGCTTATGTTGTCGCACAACACTTGCACACCCTTGTAGGATAATCCATAGTCCTCTAGTGTGTGTATCATCCACAACAATTGTGATACACTCTCTCCCATGGCGATATACTCTGCCTCAGTCGCGAAGAGAGCAACACAATGTTGCTACCGACTTGACCAACTCACTAAAGATGATCCTAAGAATTGGCAACCCTCACTTGTGCTTTTCCTATCCAATTTGCACCCAGCATAGTCAGAATCGGTATAGCCAATCAAGTCAAATGACTCGGTACGGGGGTACTAAAGACCAACTCCAATTGTGCCCTTAAGGTATCTCAAAATTCTCTTAACGACAATTAAGTGAGATTCCTTGGCACACACTTGGTATCTAGCGCACATACCCACAGCAAAAAGAATATCAGGGCGACTAGCTGTGTGATATAGCAAACTACCTATCATACTTCGATATTGTGTTAGGTCAACGGGCTTCCCACTCTCATCATTGTCTAACCTAGTGTTTGTCGCCATGGGAGTGGTTACCTCTTTAGAGTCACTCATATTGAATTTTTTGAGCATCTCTTGAGTATATTTAGCTTGGTGCACATGGATTCCATCTCGAATTTGTTTGATCTCAAGTCCAAGGAAGAGCGTCAACTCTCCCACTAGACTCATCTCAAACTCACTCTCTATGTGTCCAATAAACTCATTCAAATAACCCTTATTGTTAGAGCCACAAATTATGTTATCGACATATACTTGGGCTACAAAAATATTATCACCATCTCTTCGTAGAAATAGTGTAGGGTCTATTTGTCCTCTCACGAAGCCTTTCTCAATAAGAAATGTTGACAACCGCTCATACCAAGCACGAGGTGCTTGTTTTAGCCCATAAAGAGCCTTTTTGAGTTTAAACACATGGTTTGAAAATTCAGAATTTTCAAACCCTGAAGGTTGTTCAACATAGACCTCTTCTCTTATGAAACCATTTAAGAAGGCCGATTTAACATCCATTTGATAGAGTTTGAAACCTCTATGTGCTGCAAATGCAAGCATCAACCGAATGGATTCTAATCGTGCCACGGGAGCA
Source organism: Boesenbergia rotunda (assembly GCA_024364735.1). Classification (NCBI taxonomy): domain Eukaryota; kingdom Viridiplantae; phylum Streptophyta; class Magnoliopsida; order Zingiberales; family Zingiberaceae; genus Boesenbergia; species Boesenbergia rotunda. The sequence goes on along the minus strand of JAGFNQ010000539.1, from coordinate 306,220 downwards.
TAGGTCTCATCGTAATCAAGGCCTTCAACTTGACTATAGCCCTTGGCTACTAAGCGAGCATTGTTTCTTACGATTTCTCCCTTATGGTTCAATTTATTTTTGAAGACACATTTGGTTCCAATAATTATGGTCTTCTTAGGTCTAGGAACTAAGTCCCAAACTTGGCTTCTCTCAAATTGACCTAATTCGTCTTGCATAGCAATGATCCAATCGGGATCATGTAATGCCTCGTCAACTACTCTAGGTTCAATTTCAGAGATCAAGGCAACCTCATTAGCCTCATTCCTAAAGAATGATCTAGTCCTAATCCCATGATGGATATCTCCAACAATTTGGTCTTGGGGATGACTAGAGGCTAATCTAGTTTGCCTTAGTGTTGGAGGTGCTTCCTGGATGGTGTCACTAGACACAGGCTCAGACTCAGGGTCCGACTGAGCTACATGTTGTCTAGGTTCACCATCATCAGATTCATCAACAACATCTCCAACACTTGGACCTTCATTCAAACCTAGTCTCCTAAGTTCGAATTGACCTCCCTCTACATCTTTTGATTGATCAATTACTTTTGGAATTTCCTCAAATACAACATCAGAAGACTCTTTAACTAACCTAGACTTCTTGTTGTAGACTTGATAAGCTTTGCTGACAAGGGAATACCCGACTAGTATCCCTTCATCAGCTTTTGCTGTGAACTTCCCAAGATGGTCCTTAATGTTTAGAATGAACACCTTACAGGCAAACACCCGGAGATGTTTAACTGTATGTGGTTTTTCAAACTAAAGTTCATGAGGAGTCTTCCCTAAAAATCTATGAATGAGGACTCGGTTTTGCACATAGCAAGCTGTGTTCACAGCTTCAGCCCATAAGTAGCTCGGTAGAGAGTACTCATTGAGCATGCTTCATGCAGCCTCTTGTAAGACTTGGTTCTTCCTCTCTACAACACCATTTTGCTGTGGTGTTCTAGGAGTAAAGAACTCATGTCTATATCCTCTCTCTTGACAAAATTCTAAAAATCTATGATTTTGAAATTCTCCTCCATGATCACTCCTAATTGTTTTAATTGTTGTAGATTTTTCATTTTCAATTCTTCTATAAAAAGAAATAAAAACATCTAGAGTTTGATCCTTATGTTTTAGAAAATAAGTCCAAGTATATCTAGTATAATCATCAATGATCACAAAGCAATACCTACTACCATTCAAAGATATTATAGTACTACAATCAAACAAATCCATATGTAGTAAATCTAAGGCAGTAGAAGTACTTACAGTGCTTTTACCTTTGTGAGAAGATTTCGTTTGCTTGCCCATTTGGCACGCATCACATAACTTCTCCTTTTCATATTTGATGTTTGGTAAGCCACGAACAAGTTCTTTGTTGGCCAATTTTCTGATGTTCTTTATGTTCACATGTGCCAACCTTCGGTGCCAAAGTGTAGACTCATCTTCTTTTGACATGAAACACTTAATAGAAGCATTAATAGCACTTTTATAAGAAACTTGATAAATATTATCTATCCTTGTGCCTACTAGTACCGTGTCAAGTGTGTCATTTTGTCTAACTAGACATTGACTTGGATGAAATTCAATTGTGTAACCCGCATCACACAATTGACTGACACTTAGGAGATTAAAAATCATCCCCTTGACTAGAAGGACATTTTTTATTCTAAGACATTCGGATATTTGAATGTCTCCTAGCCCTACAACCTTAAGGCTACCATTGTTACCAAAAGATATATTACCTCTACTTTTACTTTGTAGGATAGTGAACAAAGATCTATCCCCGGTCATATGTTTGGAGCACACACTATCAACAAACCAAGTTGATAGATGCTCCCCCTCAATCAATGCCTACACAATACGAAAAATAGAAGATTTAGGTACCCAAATCTTGGGACCTAATGCACCTACTATGCATGATTTAGGCACCCATGTCTTGATCACTTTCTTTTGAACCCTAGACACCTTAGGTGATCTAACATGGGTCCTAGACATCAATAAGACAAAGGTTGGTTCTTTAGGTCGGTAACCTATATCGGCCTTGTTGTAAACCGCTCTTTGAGCGTTTACGATCATATCCAAAGTCTTGGAGCTAGATGAGAATTTCTCAAGAAGACTCTTGAGTTTCTCAACCTCACTCTTCAAGGTTTTGTTCTCATCCTCTAGGACTTCCACATGCAAGTCATCAAGATCCTCATCCTTAGAGGATTTTAGTTATTCTACTTCTACTTTTAATGACTTAACTTTTTCTTTAGACTTCTTTAACAAATTAGTTAAGCATGCAATAGTCCTATAACATTTATCTAATTCAGGAGAAATTACCTCTTCATCATCCGAAGAGATGAAGCCACGGTTGAATGCTCACTTGCTTCGTCACTGCTCTCCTCATCTTCAATGGCCATGAGAGCTACATGGCGAGTGCTCTTCTCCTCCTTTTCTTCTTCGGATGAGCTGGATGAAGACTCATCCCATGTGGCCTTCAAGGTCTTCTTCGATTTCTCCTCCTTCTTCTTTAGTTTCGGGCATTCATTCTTGTAATGCCCCTTCTTGCTACACACAAAACATGTGACATTAGATTTATCAATTTTAACTTCACTAGGGTTGCCTTTCCCTTTGTAGTGTCGGCTCTTCCTCATCATCCTTCTCACGAAGCTAGCCATCTCGGATGATGAAGATTCGCTTCCATCCTCCTCGGACTCGGATGAAGAAGATGAGACTTCCTTCTCCTTCTTCTTTTCTTTCTTCTTCTTGGTCTTGTCCCCTGCCACAAGAGCAATCCCCTTCTCCTTAGGGCCTTTGTTAGCAATTTCATATAGTTCCATTTCACAAAACAAATCATCTATCTTAACAATTGACAAATCCTTGGATACCTAGTAGGCATCCACCATGGATGACCACAAGGCATTCCGAGGAAAGGATTTAAGAACATACCTCACAAAGTCGCGATTCTCGACCTTCTCATCAATGGAATATAGCCCGTTGAGAATCTCCTTGAATCTACCATGAAGTTCACTTATCGTTTCACTTTCCTTCATGGAGAGGTTTTGAAGTTGGTTGAGGAAAAGATCCCTCTTGGCTATCCTTGAGTCCCGGGTGCCTTCATAAAGCTCAATGAACTTCTTCCATAGGTCCTTGGCACTGGTGAAGGGACCGACTTTAATCAACTGCTCCTTGGTCATCCCACACTGCAGGGTAACCACCGCTTTTACATCGGCTTCTCCTTACGAGTTTGTTTGGCAGACCATCTTGAGGAGTCAAGCTCTTTTCCCTCAGCATCTTTTGAAGGGGTGAACCCCTCCTTTACCGAGAATCACATGCCGATGTCCGTCTTGAGATAATACTACATACGTGATCTCCAATATTGGAAATCAGCCTCATCGAAGAAAGGGGGTCAGTTGGTGCTAAATGCTTCTCTCATCGCCATTGTTGTTAAGTTCTCGGGTGTTAGACCGTTGGACAAAGCTCCTTGTTCTGATACCACTTGTTGGATCTTGGATGGCTAGAGAGGGGGTGTGAATAGCCAGAAACTCAAATAGCCCGCTTCTTTTAAAATCTTTCTGCACTTGAAGGTTAGCAGCGGAAGACAAATAGATAGAAAAACAGAAACAAAGAAACAAAGAAACCAAACAGAAATGATAAAAAGATTTACAAGGTCCGGGGATAACTTGCCCCTACTCCTTGGCATGCCCGTAAGGTAGGCGATCCCTTGATTATCAGCAGATCAAGCCTCGGAAATCTGGATACCACAGCCTCCTTCTCGGTGGAGAAATCTCTCCACAGATAGTCTCAGAATGATAATAGTTAAGCATACAGAGACAAAGGAAAGCTTACAGAGCACAAAGAATGCATAAAAGGAAACACTTCACTGAGCTCAACCCAGCACAACTCTCACGCAAGAACTCCCCGCTCTTCGTGTCTGCTTGCTGATGGACTCGCAAAGCTCTCCTCTGATTCAAGGTGCTCAAGTTGCAAAGGATTCAATAGATCAGAGTTTGCTTGAGTTCAGAGTGATTTGCAAGAGATGTCTTCTCTTCTTCGCCAGCCAACTCTTAAACCTGCTCATCGCCAGGTCAGCACGTCTGCAGCTCACCAGGAGCGTCTGCAACACACAGGAGCGTCTGCAACAAACTCCGCCACCAACCCACTAATCTCTATTGGACTCCACTGAACCCTCTTCAGCCGAGCCATAGGTCAGTCGTCAGCTTCGCCAGCCGTTGTTAGCCCGCGCCAGAAGCCGTTGAATCCTGCGAAGGGAAACCAGGCAAACCTAACGAAGAGAAAGTCTCCAGTACTTGACCCTCCTCCTTTATTTGAGTCATCCCTGCATTACCTGCACACTTAACAGATGCTTAGCACAGCAAATAAAAGTGAATCAGTAAGGTAGCAGAGAAATCAGAAGTGCTCAAAATGAAATCAGAAATCTGACAGCGGATTTAAATTAAAGTTAACAGGCACTGATCGGTCACCCGACCAATCAGTGAAGACCCTGATCGGTCACACTGGTCAATCAGGGACTGTGGATCGGTCACGGAGACCAATCCACAGCTTGCCTTCAACTCACTGCAAGTTCCTGACCTGATCGGTCACCTGACCGATCAGGTTGTGCCCTGATTTGTCACGGTGACCGATCAGGCCACCTCTGGACCGATCAAGGACCTCCCTGATCGATCCAGAGGACCTTGATCGGTCACCTTGACGGATCAGGCTTCTCCAGACCACCCTACTGATCTCCCTCTGATCGTTCACCAGAACGATCAGAAGCCAAACAGAAACCACATAGAATGTTTCTGTTCTCTCCCTAATTATTCACCAGAATGATCAGAAGCCAAACAGAATGTTTCTGTTCTCTCCCTGATCGTTCACCAGAACGATCAGACACCCTGGATCGTTCACCAGAACGATCAGGCAACCCTGGATCGGTCACCAGACCGATCCACAACCAGGAGTTAGTGCCATCTCCCTGATCGGTCTCCAGACCGATCCAGCTACGACCAACTCAACCCTAAGTCCAGAGAACAGGCTCCCTAACCTTCTCTAACTCATTCGGGTCCCAGAGAAAGAGCTCACGTGCCCTTCTCCGACCAGTACACTCAATGCTCAGTCCCCTGGACCAAGACTTCGTGCCCAGCTTCACTTACCGGGACTTTGTTCAACCTAGCTTCCCTCGCTAGGACCTGGCTTCACTCACCAGGGTTTCCTTCGCCTAGCTTCACTCGCTAGGACCCGGCTTCACTCACCGGGGTTTCCATCACCTGGCTTCACTCACCGGGGTTTCCAGTCACCCGGCTTCACTCACCGGGGTTTCCATCACCCGACTTCACTCACCGGGACCCGGCTTCACTCGTCGGGGTTCCAGTCACCTAGCTTCACTCACCGGAACCCGGCTTCACTCACTGGGGTTTCCAGTCACCCGGCTTAACTCACCGAGAATCGCGCCCAGTCCCCAACCAGGACTTAAGCCGAACTTATCTTACTAACCTAAACTTAAATCGATGTCAACACCAAAACAATAATTAGGTCAGACTGCATCAACACAAATAACAATCCAAATGTCGGTATAGGTCTTCTAAATGGGCGCCCCCAAATTGTCATTGCTAAATAATGAGGATCAATCCTAGTTTTAACTCAAAGTCTCTGAACTCAATCAAGGGTCTGACAATACAAGATCTCAAGATTTGAGATAAAGGCCGAGAGAAATCCTCGAGATGTCTCAGGTTGCCTCATACTATCACGCCCCGAGGGCAGGCTCGTCCGATAAAATCGGACAGCATCTCCCTTGTATGGGAATAATATGAATCCTCGATACAAAGTCTACACGGTCATCTCATCATCCTCAACCAACACGGGTGGAAATTAACGCATAATAAGAAATAAAATGAAACTCAAACATGAAAGACACATACCGATATGACTAACAATAATAAAAACTCGAAAAGCCCCTCTGGGGCACACAAATAACACAAAACACAAATCCATATCCATAGAAATAGAAAAAAATATAAATAAAATATCCGTAAATACCAATACCAAGACGAAGTCAATCCGACGGGAAGTGGGGCTAGTGGCAGGGCTCTCTCCTGGTGACTCCGAGTATTCTAGCCTGAAAAGAAAAACATGGTAATTGATTGTGTGTCCACGGGGATTCCACGGGTATATAACAGATAAATATGCATGACCATAAAAAAAGATAAACAAAGGTAGTACAGAAGTTATCAGATACAGTCTCGTAGGGAAAATCAGAATACATGATCGGTAACTACATGTAGTATATACCCATATCAAACTCACCTGCAGGGTATAAAGGTCAAAAATCCCCGTACCTAAATAGTCACCAGATCATAAACAAATAAAATACCTCCTGTATGTGTATGTCATCCAAATGCAACAATCATAGCTCAAACAAGTGCAGTAAACACAAACAAATATAATCTATGCAATTTTGCACATGATGCAATGATATAGTCACCCCTGACGCCAGTTAGCCACCATCACCAGTCATGGGTGAGGTCGAGTGGGTAGGGCTATGACAACTATATGTTCTCTGTCGTCACTGCTCTTGAGTGACCGAGTGGACAGGATGTTGGCGGAGGGCACCCTCCTACCCCAAGTCATATGGGGGAGCACTACTCTCATCTCCTCGTATCACTGAAAAGAGAAGGGATCCCTGTCTGCTACCACGCTGCGGGAACTACTACCCATGAGTGGTCGAGCGGAGCCTTGACAGGGCAGCTGCACACACCCTCCTGATAGTACCACTAACCCATGAGTAGCAGTGTTAGCAGATCTTGATATGACTGATGATCCGTCTCAACCACAAGGGAGCCAAGGATCGTCAGTTATTCAATAATGCAAAGATGGTGCATGATGCTAACACCATCAAACAAACCTCAATATGATATGCATAGGTCTGAAACATAAATCATAACCTACAAATAACCTACTAGGCATGAAATAATGTTAGGTATCAATAAAAAATAAATATATAATCTATAAATATTCCTTTACACATGTACTCTAACAGAATAAGAGCATCAAGCATAGAGATTGTATTGGAAATAAACTTTGAGTATGTCAAAGGGTCAATCAGTAAGTATCAAGCAGGATAAACAAAAGGCAGATCAAGGTAAATTCTACTACTATGCATAAAAGAAACTATGCATAGAAATTTGACAATATCTACAGAGATAAGTTAGAAGGTACCCGCCTCCAGTATAGGTGCTTGTAACGCAGAGAATTCAATCTAAATATGTATATACGTAATGGATCAATAAGTCAAAGTCTTGTATTAAATGACATTGTTATTTAGTTATTTATACAACAGTAAGTAGTAATTAGCTAATCAACTACTAACCCATAATAGTAATAATCCTAATTATTGAAATCATTTAATTAATCTAAATTAAATAATTGACTCTCAACCAATCCAATCGTTGTGGTCGGGTTTATTTTAGACTTAGCTTAAGTCTAACCCAAGAGATCACTTCGAATATAAATCTATTCTAACCAACCCGACCTCCAAAGTGTAATTTACTAACTCACAGTTCTCCTCACAGAGCAAGATCAAATCCTCAACTGGCAACCTACTTCACCTCAGCCACTCGATTAACAAGAGTATTCAAATCCCACGGTAGATGCAACCAAATTACTCCTTAACACATCTAATTTAATCCCTGGTAAGATTTAAAACTCCAACACCCAATGAAAACCCTTGGCAGGGTATTGTCGTAGCAACAAGGTCAAGCCTAACATAACAACAGCTAGAGTCCACAAAGGTACACATTCCAAATTACAACTCATGGCAAATCAACATCCATCAAGGACAGTAACCTTTAATACAACAATTCACAGCAGGACTCCAAGAACAACCAAAGAACAAAACATTCTGAACCCCAAAACACTCCTTATACAAGCAAAATAGCAAAACAGATCCCTCATAGAATAAACTCGTGTTCACAGATTCGCAGAGACCACTTCATCCAAAACAACAAATCTATTTAAAACCAATGCATCTCCACCAAACTAAAACCAAGTTTATTAATAAACCATCCATCAGAAAGTCAACAACCTTTCCGGATCAAGAGCTAAATCACAGATCAAAATCCACAAGAGAAAACCAATCCCAAACCCAAATCCAATTCGAATCATAGATCTACAACCAAGAACCTTACCTAGATCCTACACTGGCGGTGAGGAGGAGAGGTGGCGTCAGCGCTATCCCGCAGAAAAGGAGATGAATCGAGAAGAGAGAATTCCCTGGCAGCCGACTGGGAACAATGGGCGAGTAGCTCCGATCAAGGAGGGTCGGTAGGGTCTCACATGGAGGGACTGACAAAAATCATGAGGAATTGGCATAGAGGGGTCGACGGAGTGGGTGTCGTGCGGTTCGCCAAGAGAGGACGAGGAAAAGTAGAAAAGAGAAATAGGGTTTTTTTTAAAGTTATAAGAAATTTTATAAAAAGGTCCTCCAATTTTGGCTAATTCAAACTCAACCCCTAACTTAAGGCATTTAAGTGTTTAACCCCTCGATTTTCCTGTATTTAACACATACCCTTATAGCTCTCCTTCCAATCCAGCCTCAATCTTCCCTACGAAAGAATGGAGAAATAGAATGAGGCAGAATTAAGTAATTAGCAAAATAAAAACAAGTGCAAGGAATGAAAATCCAATCCGATCAGAATGAAGTTCAATTAATATTACTCTAACAAATCTTCAACAACAGCGTCAAAAACTTGATGCGCCTAAACCGCAAGTGTACAGTGTTGTCGCCAAATAAAAGGAAATCGAACCTACATGGACTGGCGAATAAATACCAACTATTAAATACGAAAAACTAGGGTTAGAATTTTTCTAAACCTTGGAAGGGTTAGAATACTTAACACCTAACTCTAAGGGCCTAAAATAAAAATTAGGGCCAAATGTGAGGGACGAACCCGCATAAAACCCTAGTGTTAGGGGGATCTCCTTTGGATTGTTTAAATTGGAAGGGACTTTTTGCAAACGAGGTGACACATATAAACCCCTCCTCTTGTCCCTTTCCTCGCTTCCTTCTCTCGTAGCTAAACAAAAACTTGATCCCTCTCCTCCTCGCTGCATCCACCACCTCTCCTCCTCTCGATCCCTCTCCTCCTCGTGAAGCCAACTACTAGGTTTCCCCTTTCTTTGGTCAATCGGAACTGATCTCCCTCAGAGATTCTTTAGTGCTTTGTCTCACCCAAGGGCAGAAGATTGATAGTCGATCAAGGCCGATGACCGAGCTCAACACTATCGGGCTTGAGTAGGTAATAGCTAAGACAGGACTCTTAGATTAGCAATTCTTCCCCAAAATTAGTGATTGATTCTCAGATTCCATGGTGGTGATTTCTTCTGCCGCAATCCACTATTGAATTTCTCCCAACCCGATTGTCGCCGAATCTAGAGCAGAGGAGGTGCACCAACGAACTTTAGGTAAGGATTACATATTTTCGAGTATGGTCTACTACACATGATCTTAATTCTATTTAGGATGTGTTAGATCTTTTTGGATGAATTTAGGTTGTTCTGTGATGTGGTGGTGAGGTTCATTGAAAATTGTTGATACTATTTCTTGCGATTCCATTTTGAATTGGTGTGGAGCTGGGATCTGATTTGTTCTTGAGGGATTTCCTGTGCCCAGAGCTGTGGGAGTCGATTCTGATTTTTAGGATTCTTGATTTCTTCATTCCTACTCTAGATCATTGTGCCGAATTGGAGCTGCTGTAATGATCTATTCGGGCATGGGTTATGGTTTGTTGCTGTGAATTTTTTTTCCTTATCCTTTATACCGTGAGCCAGCGTATGAATCGGGGGTTAGCTCTTGTGTTGCTTTGGACCTTTGGATGGGTTATATTTCACCACGGGAGTACTGTGAGCTTCCTTTTAGGATATGAATTTAATTTGTGAAGATTTCTCTTGAATCTTCATGTTATGTGCCGTGGGAAAAGAAGAATGTGGATGGATTAGGTTGTTGATGGTTTTAATTGGGATTCTTTTACCATGAACTGTATTTGAGTTAGTTAGGTTATACAATAGTTATCATAACTTAGGTTAGCTTAAATATATAACCTTGAACGAAATTCCATTTTGGACTTTGGAGCCTACCTATGATTTACTCTTCTCCTACCTCGGTTGGGTTAGGGTATGTAGAGATGATATGGAGAAATTAGACATAATTTCAATAATTCATTTTAAGTAAGGATAAATCATTAATTAAGGGTTAATAAAAGAACATAATTAATTAAGACGATCCTAATTAATTAAGATAGTATGCTTAGATAAATTGTAACGCCCCAAAATTTCCATTTTTAGTTCTTAAAGTCCTTAGAATTATTTAGAAATGGTTTAGAAATGTTCTAGATATTTTTAGGAATTTTTAGAGTATTTTTATGGAATTTTCCAAGTCCGTTTGGTATTTTTGGAAAAAAGAAAAAAAAAAGAAAAAAAAAAGGGAAAAATGGAAAAAAAAACCAATTAAGTGCAGCGGGTGGATCGAACCCGCGACCACCGCGAGACCACACAAGCGCGCAACCGGCTGGGCTAGGGGTATCAAGCACAACTAAAGGTGGAGAGACTTATATTTAAGGGGTAGTTAGGTCGATCCGCCCCATAGGTATAAATAGATAATTAAAGAGAGAAGTTTTATTTCTCTCCTCTCCAAACCCTCACGCCGACCCCCTCTCCTCTCTTGGGCGACGCCGACCAACACCAAGCCCTCGAGGGCCGGCCAAAGCTCTCCTCCGAAAGACATTCCTATATTCGGGATCCCCGCGACGAGAGGAACGCGTAGGCGTGAAGAATTCTCCGAGATCTCAAGTTTCTCTCGAACCTCCGACGCCGTTCTTGGTTGTAAGTCCATGATATCAATGTAAGTACTGCTCACCTGCAGTAAGAGGCGGTTTTTCTGCGAGATTTTCCTTTAAAAGTTTTTAAAAGAGATATTTCCTTTTTGTTTGAGTTTTTGCATGTGATCTTAGTTCATTATATGCTTATATATGTTGATTAATACCCTATGTGAGTTTAGGGTCCAAGAAAAGCTATGAGAAAAGAAAAGAAAAGATAAAGATAAGAAAAGAAAAGGCTAAGGCCTTAAGAAATCCCCAAAAGTCAAGACTTAGGGATTTTAGCACGCAAGGTGCTCCAGAAAATGCCAAGGCATTTACAGATAAGAAAGAAAAGAAAGAAAAGCTATTTTATTTTATAAGGCCAGTACCCGGCGTCCAAGGGCGTCGTTAAAGAAATCCAGGTGTCCAATTCCAAGGTCTTGGCCCTGGTAGACCAAGGTCTGCTCTATTAGGATTGGTGGCTCGCTACCCCAACCTTTTAGGGAACGCGCATATGAGATGGTACTTACGTCTTCAGTGGATCCAAGTGATTATTATTTTCAAGTATATGCTTTAGCAAAGTTTTCTAAAGTTTAAGAAAGTTTTCAAAAGTTAAAGAATAGCTAAAGTTTCAAGTTGAGCCAAGAAAAGTAAATTGAGATTTATTATTGCTTGAGTATGCATGTTTTGAGTTATACATGTTCTTAGTTTCCTTTCAAGCATATTAGTATCTCATATGATTTTCATATTGTTCTAGAAGCATGTTTGCACATTTCGAGATTTTGTAAGCTAGATAGTACTTACTAAGCTTTTTGCTTACTAGATGCATTTCCTCTTATTGCAGATAAAGGTAAAGGCAAGCAATTCTGAAGGAAGACGATGAGGCGGTGCTGAGAAAAGTGTGTGTGGTGGCTGATTTTGGAGAGATCTTTGAGACGAGACAATTTAACTATCCAAATTACAATGTTATAGTTTATTCAAATTTCAAGTTCTTGTTTTAGGGAGTTTAGCGAACATTTAAGTTTTGGATAGTTTTACATACTCAATTTCTTAGAGTAAAGATTCCATGTCATTTCTTTTAGCCTACATATTCTTATGATTGCATTGGATGAGTAGGAATGTGAGTAGTTGGAGATATTGATACTTTGTTAGAGAAATAGATGCATGTGCCAAGATAGTATCAATTCCTCTTGAATTAAGTTTTATTGCTTAAATATGTTTAGAAAAGTTGCATCCATATCTCATAATGCTTTAGCAAGGTTATAAAACATGTATTTGGTGTTAGGAATGCATAGGAGTCAAGATTGGTACAAACTTTAGTGTTAAAGTTCATATAACTTGAATAGTTTATTTTCTTCCGCAAAAGTCCTAATTTCAAGTTTATGGATTGATTTTGTTTAGCTAAATTGTTTAGAAAACTGGCATAGAGTATAGCAATGGTATCATAGTTTTATATGGCTCGAAAATACATGATTGGTGGACCTTTGAAGCAAGTGCCGAAACCTGTAAATTCAGAATTCAGGCCTATCAGTCGACTGATGCAGTATCAGTCGACTGATACCCGAAGGTTGAGTTGGGTGAGGCAGGTTTCAATAAGTATCATTTTACGAGTTTTTGAGAAAGGAAGTGTGACATGGTATCATGCATGACTATTAGAGTTAGTATATCATTGTTAGATGAATTAAAAAAAAAAAGACTTCCGCATTTCTATTAGTTGTGCATTAGAGTAGAGAAGTAGACAGAAGTAACGATCCGTCTAAGGCAGGAGAAGGCGGGTCGCTACATAAATATCGTATGTTATCAAACCTAAACAAATATGTCCTTTGATATAGGGCATTGATTCGATTTATTGTTGCAGATTATTGAATGGGGGTTTCTCTTCGCATACGGATTCTTCCATTTGAGGCGAGTACTTCTTGCTTGTCTCTTTAGAACTGTTTTATCTTATACATGGTTATTTGTTAATTGTAGTAGATTATATTACCTTAATATGCTCTTATTATTTTTCTACTTAATACTTGTTGCTTGACTTTTGAGGTCATTCCTAACTTGTGTCTATACAGTCTCATTGCATGGCATTCTTACTCTATATAGTACTTACATGTGCATGTGTACATAGCAAAAGTGGTATGTTGTATTATATCTGGCATTGATCGACTGTTAGACATACTTTGCATATATACTTGGTTATATGATTTTTAGGATATGATACATGATTTATACCTGTGCATATCATATTGAGGTATAAATGAGGACCTAGTGGGTGTTGTATGCATTAGTGTCATGCACTATCTTTGCATTGTTGCATGCTGATGATCATCGACTCCCTTTGTAGTCTGAGCCCATCGCCAGTCACATTAGGATATGCACACACGACCACTCAGGGGTTAGTGGTTACTAGAGGGTGTGTGCATTTGCCCTATATTGCTCCGCTTGATCACTTATGGGAAGTGGTCCCAGAGTGTGGTAGCAATCAAGGATCCCTCCTTATCTCGCTGACACGAGGAGATGGGAGTAAGACTCCTCCATTACTTACGGTAGGAGGGTGTCCACCACCAGCATCCTGTCCACTCGGTCACTCCGGAGCAGTAACGTCAGGGAGCGTACAATTGTCACAACCCTACCCACTTGGTCATTCACTTATGACTTGTGATGGTGACTTGACTGACATCAGGGGTGACACATATCATTGGTTCATGTGCATATGATGCATTTATGCATTTGCTTATGCTTGTTACATTTGATTGCTACATATGTTTGACATACACATACAGGAGACATTTACACTTTGGATTGTATACCGTACTTGTTGTTATATAGGGTTGATTGCACCACCCCGCAGGATAGGTGGACTCTGATATGTATATACATTTCTGATAGGAATAGCTCGGTGGGTTTTCTAAGCGAACACGGGGTCGAACATGAGAGACCTCTCCATGTCCACCGATTAAAATTTAACCCGAATGGAGACCTATCTCTCAAACCATCGTCTCGTCATCGTATCAATCGATTCGAGTTACAACTTAGTCAATCTCAAAGTTTGAGCCTTGTAACTTGCCTAACCGATTAACCGCGAAAAAGACGACGAGCAGATTGTCAATTTTTATGTTTATCTTCGGGGTCCATAACATAATTAATTATCAATATTAATTAACAACTAATTAAACCATGATAATTAATACACATGCAATATCAAGAATGTCACATGAAATAATAGAGTAAAAGGAGTCAAATAGAGATATACCTCTTTTTTACCTCGCAGTCTTCTACTGTATGACCCTCCCCTCTTAGACGTCGTGTGGGCGATGAGCTACCAAGACCCGGAGTCACCAAGGGATGCCAATATCACTGTCTTCTACCCTCTTCCAATCGCCAACACAAAACCCTAGCAACTAGGGTTTTCTCGCCGAGCACCTCCTCCACCTCTACGTGTGCCGCCGGCCACACCAAGCCCAAGGATCGCCAGCCACAAGAGAGCTGAGCTGAGGATGAATAGGAAGATGAAGAAGTGGAAGGAGAAGAGAGAAAAGGTCTCCTCTTCTTCCCACACAAACCCGCAGCCTCCTCCTCTTCTTTCTCAATCCCGTTGGCGCCAAAACAAGGAAGAACCTTGTTTTCCGGCCACCGACCGCCTCTTCTCCATGCTCAGGGCTTGAGCACGCTCAGGAAGAAGGCGCGAAGAAGAGATTGGAGAAGAAGAAGGAGAAGAATCCAAATTCTTCTCCTCTTCTCAACCTGCGCCACAACATCCAAAGATCGCCGCTGGCAACCCTTCTCCCTCTCTTCTACTCCTCGCCGAGCACTGAGAAGCTCCTCCTAGACCTACTGATCCCTCACGCCAAAGAGGAAGAAGACTTGAAGATGAATGAAGGAGAAAACACCTTCTCTTCTACTCCTCCTCACTAGTGCAAGATCAACCCTAGGAGAGAGAGTATTGGAGAGGATTAGGGTTTGGGTTCTTGTGTGTTGGATGATCAATCCCCCTTGGTATCATGATTCCATGGGGTATATATAGGGCTTGGTGGTTTCCTAAGCAACCACGGGGTCAAACATAAGAGACCTCTCTATGTCTACAGATTAAAATTTAATCCGAATAGAGACTCGTCTCCTAAACGACCGTCTCGTCATCGTGTCAATTGATTCAAGTCACAACTTAGCTAAAACCAAAGTTAAGGCCTTGTAACTTCTCGAATCAAAAGACCGCGAAAAAGACGACGAATGGATCGCCGGTTATTGTGTTTATAATCGAGGTCCATGACATAATTAATTATCATATTAATTAACAAATAATTAACTCATGATAATTAATTAAACATATGTAATGATAAAAATAATCAAAGCAATGAACAACAAACATATAGACGGAGCTAGGGAGAGGTATACCTCGCCGTTTACCTCGCAGTCTCCTACCTTATAACCCTCCCCTCCTAGACGTCGTGTGGGCGACGAGCTACCAAGACGTGGAGTCACCAAGGCTTGCAATTAATCACCTTCTTCAATCCTCCTTTTGCACCAACACAAAAACCCTAGATTCTAGGGTTTCCTTGCGTCGGTGAGTTTTCCACCTCTCCTCCTTGTGCCTCCACCCACCTCAAGCTCCCAAGGACTTCCGTCCATAAGGTAGCACCGAGAGGAAGGATGTGAAGATGGAGAACCGGAAGAAGAGTAGAGAAAGAGCTCCTTCTTCCTTCTCCAATTCAATGTTGTCGCCGCCGGCAACTTCTCCAAAACCCACCGCCGACCGCTCCTTTTCCTTTCTCCTATGCATGCTCAAGCAAGGAAGAAAAAAAGGAGGAGAAGAGAATGATCCCTTTCCTCCTTAGAGTGCTTCTTCAACCTAACTTCCGGCGCCGCCCAATCCTTACCGCCGGCCACTTCTCCTCCACCTCCCAGCCACCGTCGCCGATCACCAAAAGAAGAGAAGAGCCTCTTCTTCTTCCTGTGAAGGTCGACCCAGGACCTGTGAAGGAGATGGAGAGGAGAAGATGAAGAAACTCGCTTCTTCTCCCTTGTGTCGGTGACCTAGGAGAGAGGGAGGGAGAGAAGGTTTTAGGGTTTTGGTAATTGAGATTAATTGAATTAATTCTCAATTAATTGTGGATTAATTATTCACCTTGTATCATGACTCCTATGGGATATTTATAGGGCTAAGGTAGGGACCATGAGGAGGAGTTGGTTCTTGGCCCGCTAATGAATTCAAACTCGATCCATTAATGGAGATCCATTCCACTAAAGGATCCCATTGAACTTCCTCACCAACCCCCATATTTTCATATGGGCTCCACCTATTATGAGTCGTCCATCTCCCCGTGTTTAAGATATCGATTGCCCTATAATTAATTTAAATTACTGACAATTTTAATTAATTATCCTCTTGATCCTTGATTAGTACCACTCAACCTTTTCATCATATTGGATCATAGTCCTCTTGCAAGATTTGACATGACGATCCTTTTGAGCTCATCAAGGGGGCATCATCATCCCGACTCACCAGGACACGAATTCCATCAATAATCAATGGCACACCATGTAGATAAAATTATTACCCAACTTACCGGGCCTATCGATCTAACAGAATAGATCTCGCCCATTGATAAATCAAAGTAATAATAATTAAATACATGTGTCCGTTATTATTTCGGGATTTAGATATCATACTCTATAATATAATCCGAGGTCTAATACAATTAATGAAGTTAGTACAAAATTGGATGACATCGCTTTTGGTCCTACTCAATACACACAAAATGCACTAGTGTAATTCTATGTTTAAAACAAACCACACCTAATTACACAACATCCATCCCGATGGTTTGTCCAACTCCATTTCGGTTGTGAGTCTCTTTCTTATACTTTTGCAAGGAACTTGATAACATGATCTTCTGTGCGTCACCACGCACCATGTTATCTACAATGCAAAGTATTAGACATTTTGTGCATATACTAATATAAATATACACCGTGTGATTTTGCGATTCTCTTTTAAAATGTAGATGTACTTTGACCAAAAGCAAGGCTTTTAGTATACATCCTAACAATCTCCCACTTATACTAAAAGACTTTGCTGTTTTCAAAATGTCATACATCTGACCCCTTGACCCTTCACATGCCTAAAAGCTCTCGCTACCAAGGCCTTAGTGAAAATATCTCCCTAGGTCATCCTCTGATGTAATCTAGGCAACAACAGTTATTCCTCTCCTGGGTGGTACTTGCGCTTTATGTGTTTACTTGCCTTATGGGCTCGTGATTCCTTTGAGTTTGCAACTGCACCATTTTAATCACAACAAAATGTGATATCCCTGAGCAAACCAAGAATCACATCGAAGTCCATCTTGAGGTTCCTGAACCATGTAGCTCTTTTGGCTGTCTAAGAGACTGCCAACCATCCAGCTTCTATGGTAGAGTCCATCACGCAGTCGCTGCGCGACACCCTCCCATACAATGGTTCTACCTCCTAAAAGCAAACACAAAACCTTGAGGAATACTTATATTTGCCCCTTTCTGATTGGAATTCCGTATCCATATAGCCCATAGGAGATTGGTTTGTCTGGTAAACTAGCATATAATCCTTAGTCCTTCTCAGGCACTAATATATACTTTTATCGCAATCTAATTTCTTTGACCTAGGTTACTCCGATATCTGTCAACCATGCCCAAAGCACAACAGATATCTGATCTCATTTTTAGTATACATGAGACTTCCTATAGCTGATGCTAAAGGAACTGCCATTACCTACTCTATCTCCTTTGATAATCTAAACATATCTCCTTAGATAGAGTAGCTCCAAATCTGAATGGTACAAAACTTTTCTTGGAGGTACCTATGCTAAAACGAGTTAGGGCAGTGTTTTGTATGAAACTTGGGATAAGCACATCATCCTTGTCTGGAGATCTCTTAGATCTTTAATCCCTAAGGATGTGTCTTACTACTCCCAAGTCCTTCATAATTGTTTGGACAACCGTACCCTTACGTCTGACAGTATTTCGTTATTATTGCCAATCAACAAAATATTATCTATGTATAGTACAAGAATATCACTTCGTTTCCGTCACATCACTTATATACACAATCTCATCCATCCTTTGAACAAATCTATATGACTGGATTTATCTCTTCAAAGCGGATGATCCTTATCATAGGTCTAGGAATTCGGTTCATGTTCAACAAAGACCAAGTCCAAAGACTCTCCAAGAACATGAATCCTTTAGGTTGCCTAACAACCTTCCCACTACGATAATGTATCCCTTGTGTATCCTTTGTGATGCGAGGTGCAGTGACTTGTGGTATTCCCTCTTGTACAGTTGGTACTAAGGTTAAAATGTCCCCTCATGGTTACTTAAGAATAATTCTATACATGGGTATATGGTCTATAACATAATCCTTTTCCAAGAATCAGATATTCGTACCAACGAATACCCTCTGATCCTAGGACTACTAAACCACCTTATGTTCCCTTAGGATAGCCTACGAATAGGTACACTATATTCCAACTTATAAGTATCTCTCTTCAGCACATATGCTGAGCTACCCAAATCTGAAAATGTCTTAGACTAGACTTTCGCTTAGTCTACATTTCTATGGGGTAGAGACAACTAACCTAGATAGTATCAAGCACATACACTGTTGTATCTAGAGCATATCCCCCGAACAAGACTGGCTAATCTCAGAGTAGTTTATCATTGTCCTAACCATTTCCTTAAGAGGCCTTTTCCTTCTCCGTGTTGCACTGTTCTGTTGGGGCATATCGGGTATAGTAAATTGGGGCTTATTCCCAAACTCTGATAAGTAAGTCCTACAACTATCCCAAGAGGTACTTGTCATTACGATCTAATCGTAATGCCGCTATACTTTTACTTTGATGTTTCTCCGCATCAGACTTGAATTCTTTGATCTCATCAAAGTATTCTGTCTTGCGGTACATCAAGCAAATGTACTTAGTCCTTTGAATAATTGTTTATAAAATAAACAAAGTATTCAAGGCTACCTCTATTCTGGATAAATTAAGGACCTATACTAATCATGGTGAACCAACTTTTACATACCTTCAGCTTTATGCCCCTAGGCTTGGAAGAGCCTCTTCGTCTTTTTACCTTCCTAGTAAGATTCAAAAGATTTTCAAGAAGACAAGTCTTCCACCACCAATGAACCTAAGGGCTCATTGGATATCAACCTTTGAGTCCTACTAAAGGCTAATAAGACCAAGCCTTAGAGCCTAAAGATATGTTTGGTTCTTCTTGGAAGGAACCTTTCTCTTACTTTGGTTAGATGATAAGTTATCTAATTGCATCATGGGAGCTTTTGGTTTTTGAACTAATTGCCTATCTATGTACTTTAATAGATAATCCTTCTATTCCAATAAAAGCAATCAAATATCTTATTCCAGAAACTGAACAAAAGTTCTTTCTAAAAATTTTAAGTACATAAAGGCAATCTCTATAAAACCAAAACTTTATCATCCTATCTAAAAGACATAAATGAATAAACAACTCTCACTGCAAAAGTCATCTTCATAGCCTATCCATGTAGTTAGTAATCTCCTCCTTAGCTAGCCGTCGGATTTCCTGAAACCCCTACACAAAATGCAGACATGATTAGTGGCATCCGTATCTACACACCGTGTACCGGTAGATATCACCGCTAAATATATTACAACGACAAAAGAAAAAAATATACCTGAATTATTATTTTGACTGCGAGGACAGTCCGCCTTCCAATGTCCAGACTGCTTACACACAAAGCACTTGCCTTTCGTCTTCTTTATGCAATTCTAAGGTCCCTGTAATCCTTCTATTTTCTTTGCCCTAGCATGTTTCTTCTTCTTCTTTCCTTTCGGTTTAGAAGTAGAAACCTCTTGAGCAATGAAAGTCTGTGAAAGAGAAAACGTCTCTGCCGCCTCGAGTTTTGTCAGAAGTTCTGCCCACGAATATGAACCTTATGAGCTCATCAAGGGGGCATCATCATCCCGACTCACCAGGACATGGATTTCGTCAATAATCAATGGCACACCATGCAAATAATATTGTTTCCCAACTTACCGAGTCTATTGATTTAGCAGAATAAATCTCACCCATTGGTAAGTCAAAGAACCAATAATTAAGTACATGTGCCCGTTATTATTTCGGGATTTAGAGCATGTACTCCATAATATAACCGAGGTCTAATCCAATTATAAAGTCAGTATAAATTGGATCATCTCTATTTTGATCCTGCTCAATACACATAAAGTGCACTAGTGTAATTCTATGGTTAAGACAAACAACACCTAATTACACTACAACCATCCTGATGGTTTGTCCAACTCTATCTCGGTTGTGAGCCTCTACTTATACTCTACAAAGAATTGGTAACATGATCTTCTGTGCGTCACCACACACCATATTATCTACAATGCAAAGTATCAGTCATTTTGTGCATATATTAATATAAACATCCAACTTGTGATTTTATGATTCTCTTTCAAAACGTAGATGTTCCTATACAAAAAGCAAGGCTTTTAGTATACATCCTAACAATTTCCGCATGTATGTTATACATATTCTTATTTCCTATGAGATTGTATCCTGCTATTTCCTTATAGCTTGTATAGCTATTATGTTGCCATGCATGTCTATCTTTATACTCGTAGAGTCCGTTTAGACTCACTACCTTTTACCATATTTTTATTTTCAAGTTGATGCCTGCAAGGAGAGCCTAGTTGCCAGTTCTCTGCCTTCGACGACTCCGACTTTGGTTTTCCATTTTGTTTTCGGATATTACTTTGTTATATTTCATACTTTGTATGGATTTGCATCGTGGGCTTGTATTTATGTTGTGTTATTGCATGGACTATACTTTTGATCTTTTGTTGGGCTTCATGTGATGTGATTTTGCTACACACTTGCCCGAATGGTAAATTAGGTATGTTTTTATTAGATCAATGCTATGGATGCATTTTATTTTATGTTCTCTAGCTGGGATTGACCGTGATATGTTATTGTAGGTCATGGAAGCCATATTATGTTTGCATTAAAGTTTCATATTTGTAAGTACACCAGGTTGGTTTTGATGTGATCAACCGATTTAAGAAAGGCCCTAGTGTTTTTAATCCCTCTGTCTAAGTGTGCAAGAACTTAGGAGTGAAGGAAGTGAAGCGTAAGACGCAGTGGATGAGAAGGATTACACGGGAAAATGAGCCGACAAGCTCGGTGCATCCAAAGGACACGGAAGTTGCAAAAGAGTGCACCGGTGGAGCAAGAAGAACGTGTGCGACGTCCAAGAGACGAGAAGCCAGAAGGAAGGACGCTCGAGGGGCGAAAGGCCGGAGTCATGTTTGGGTGAGCCTAACTTCGGTTGGCAAGAAATCACCCAAGAAGACCAGAAATCACGCTGGAGACTGGTCAGCAGTTGCTGACCTAATCCAATCTCGGGCGCCTATATGCATACGGTCGCCCGGGGTCTCAAGCGCCCGAGCACTAGGCGCGCAGCACTCAGGCGCCCCTGTGCATACAGGCACCTGAGAGGTTGTTTTAGCAAAAAAACTAGTCGTTTGCGATCGTTGCGCTTTGGATAACTCACAGGCCACGTGTCAGGCGCCCTGGAGCACTCGAGCACCCCAGTATTGCCACGTCAGCAAATGGATAAGTTTGTCCGGGGCTATAAATAGGCCCCTAGAGCTCAGTTTCAATTCACTCATTCATCTCAAGTATTAACAAACAAGTTCTATATAGTTTTCATTTCCTTTTCTGAGCTTTTTCATGTGTAAGAGGCTTCTCCGCCCGATGGAATTTATTCAGGAGATACAAGTTATATTCTGCCTTGGATTACGAATCTCCTTGGTTGCAAACCAAGTAAAATTCTGACTGCCTCTTTCTTTAAGTTTGCTATATTTTTAATGTTATTTATTATTTATGTTAACTAACAAACATCTTTGTTTAAGACAAACAAAAGATAAAGTTTTCCATTTTCAGGGGCAATTCACCCCCCCTCTTGCGACCTTCGATCACCGTCAATTAGTATCAGAGCAAGGATGCTCCAGAAGGACTAACCGTCATCTAAAGTAATCTACAAAATGGTTGGACCAGTCATCTACCCACCAATGTTCGAGGGGAGTTTGCGAATTGGAAACGCAAGATGCAGGTATTTTTCAAAATAGATTTCGATTTATTGTTAATCATGAAAAATGATTTTGCAGTTCCCAAAGACGTCGATGACAAAACCAAAGAGAAAGCCTTTGGACAAAGAAGGAATAGGAGGTCTTCGTAGCAAACGGGAAAGCTGAATTTTATCTGCTAACCATTCTACCATCACAAGAAGTCAATTGAAACGGGACCTACGCATCAGCAAAAAACCTCTAGAAAAAATTCTTGGGGTTGCACGAAGGAACTTGGAAAGCAAAGTTGGCACGACGAGACGTCCTTCGAAACCAACTCACCAACCTCGGAAGGAAGAAGGAGAGACGGTAGTGTAGCTGCATGCGAAGATACAAGAATTGATCACCGGACTCACGAATCTTGGGAAAACGGTAACTAACTGAGATGCTCAAAGGTATGCGTTAAACGCATTTCCAAGAACCCCGTAGTAGACGTCTTTAATAGATTCTTATTATATCTCCCAGAACTTAGAGGTAAGTACTCTAGAAAAGTTATTTTGTACTTTAAAACTTCACGAATCTCGATGTGCAGAAAATGTAAGAAAAATAGACAACATCACACTAAGCACGAGAAGGATCCAACATGAGGCGGTGTCTTCAGAAAATGATGAAAACATAGTGTATATGGTAAGAAAGTTGTCTAGATATTTTAAAACTAAAAAATTTAATAAGGTGCAAGGTAAGAAGTAAAGGAAAATCTGTTGCTACAACTGCAATGAAGAAGGACATGTGAAGGAAAATTGTCCTAAAGGGAAGAACAAAGGAAAAGGGGCACCAAAGGCAAAAACCCACAACCTAAAGGTGGCATCGGACGAATCTTCATCGGAAGACTCAGATCTCGAGAAACACGCTGGACTTTCTCTAATAGCTTCATACTAAGAAGATGAGAGCATCGATGAAGGAGGAGCCACGTTAGAGGACAACAACGATGAAGGGGGAGTTCGAATTTCAGAAAGGATATGGTAAGTAAGGTATGCCTTCTACCTCCTGACCAACTATATTCTGGTATTAAACAAAAGACAAAATTCATGTGTAAACTAAAAAATAAAAATGTAGAATTAAAAAAAAAATTATCTTCATCATGCCTATTAGAAATATATAATAAGTTAAAATGTGAAAATGAAAATTTGAAAGTTTAAATTAGAAATTACAAAATAACTATGCATGTTCAAACTATTCCAAAAATTTAAAAATTAGATATTATGGTAAACTTAATTGGTATTTTAGATTTCACAGGGGTCAAATTATAAAAATTCTTAAATCATATATTCTATCTAAGTTTCTCATAACCCTGTTAGTAAAAATTTATATTGGGTTCCTAAATACGTCTTAAACTGATAGTTTTTTTTGAAATAGAGATTAAAATTATTTTGGTAATTAATGTCTTATCTTGTTAAATATTTTTTGATAACTGTAATTTTTTTTAAAGTTTGCTTTGTTCTATTTATAGAAATTTTTTTACAAATAAAATTTTAACATGATTTTCTATTTGAAAATGTTTTCAAGTTTTAAAAATTTAGAAAATTATTTTCACTTTAACAATTTTTTTTGTTGGAAATAATTTTTTGAAATTCTAACTTTTATAAAAATTTGATAAATTTTTGAATAAAAATAAAGTTTTGAAAATTATTTTCAAAATTAGACTTAACATTTTAAAAATTTTTAAGCAAATTTTGAAAAATAAATTTTCTGGACATTATTTATTTGTGTTAAAAATTTAATATTTTTCCCTTAACCTTTTAAGTTCTTTTTTGATGTGATCAAAAGGGGAGAATATTAAGTTAAGGGGTAGGCACTAATTTTTCAAAAAAAAAATTTAGGTGCTTACATTATTATATATTAATTCATATTTTGTTTATGTTTGTTTCCCCTAACTTAACTCGGGTTGATACATATCAAAAAGGGGGAGATTGTAAGTACCCCAGGTTGATTTTGATATGGTCAACCGATTTAAGTTAGGTCTGATGTTTTTAATCCCTCTGTCTAAGTGTGCAGAAACTTAGGAGCGAAGGAAGTCGAGCGTAAGACGTAGTGGACGAGGAGGATTGCACGGGGAAGTGAGCCGACGGGCTCGGTGCATCCGAGGGGCGTGGAAGCTATGGAAGAGTACACTGATGAAGCGAGAAGGACGTGGCGACGTCCGAGGGACGAGAAGCCGGAAGGAAGGGCGCTCGAGGGGCGAAAGGTCGGAGTTGGATTCGGGTGAGCTAACTCCGGTTGGCCGATAATCACCCAAGAAGACCAGAAATCACAATGGAGGATGGTCAGCAGTTGCTGACCTAAACCAGTCTCGGGCGCCCGTATGCATACGGTCGCCCGGGGTCTCGGGCGCCCGAGCACTCGAGTGCCCTGTGCATACAGGCGCCCAAGAGGATGTTTTATCAACAAAGCTAGCCATTTGCGATCGTTGTGCTATGGATAACTCTCAGCCACGTGTCAGGCACCCTGGAGCACTCAGGCGCCCCAGTACTGTCACGTCAGCAAACGGATAAGTTTGTCCGGGCTATAAATAGGCCCCTAGAGCTCAGTTTCAATTCACTCATTCATCTCAAGCATTAAAAAACAAGTTTTGTATAATTTTCATTTCCTTTTCTAGCTTTCTTGTGTAAGAGGCTTCTCCACCCAAAGGAGTTTATTCAGGAGATATGAGCTATATTCTACCTTGGATTAGCAACCTCCCTGGTTGCAAATCAAGTAAAATTTTGAGTGTCTCTTTCTTTTAAGTTTGCTATATTTTTAATGTTATTTATTATTTGCGTTAACTAACAAACATCTTTGTTTAAGACGAAACAAAAGATAGAGTTTTCTATTTTCAGGGGCAATTTACCCCCCCCCCTCTTGCCGACCTTCGATCAACGTCAATATTGTCCGTCGTACACGGGAGATGTTGTCTGATTGATATCGGACCAACGGCTCCTCTCTGGGGATGTGACACCAACTTACTAGTCAAGCTTGATCGTCTGTACCAAATCAGAGGTTGAAGGTTTTGTGACTAAAAATTTCTAAGGGAATAGAGATAATGTGGGGTGTGAGAGAAGTAAGGAAGAGAAAAGCAGAGAGATCTGCAGAGGGACAGAGATGAGATCTAGAAATCAATCAGAGAGAAGCGATTCTAGGATTTTGGTTTTACTTTTATGCTAGCTAGTACTAGGGCAATGTTTGAATCCTTATCCTCAATGTTGATTTAAGTAGGAGGTCATCCTAATTTATCCGATATGATCTATTAGAGCTACACCGGCGTACCAACCGTATTCGACGGCTATTTCAAATGATTCACAACTAGGATTCACAACCTAGTGTGGACCTTGTCACGAGATCCATCTCTCTATTGTATGATATCACAATTGGGTTGATCCATTGGGTTCTATGAGGTCCTATCCCTCTCTCTATTGTATGATATCACAATTGGGTTGATCCATTGGGTTCTATGATGACCTATGGGTCCTCGTAGTTCATCAGGTTGCACTTTCGTATACTATTCTCCGTGTCAAGGTTTTCTATGAATCGAATGATAGATTTCTCCTATCAATTCATCCCCTAATCCTCATGGGATTACAATTCTCGAGATTTTAGCATCGAGATTGCGTTAACACGGTAGAGCCAGAACACAATTCAACAGATTGTAGAACAAGATATCAAAACATGCAATTAATTAAGAAATATTGCTAACAAACATACAAGCTACTCTCTAATCATAGAATCCATTGATTACCCATAAGAGCGGGGTTACAATCCATAAACATGATTAAAGACCTAGAAAATCTAGTGCAAATCCAGAAATCAGAGAAAGGAGAAGAAAGACATAGGCTTGGTCGTTGAAATCGTCTTCCTTGCCATTCTCATTCTTCCCTTCGTGCGTGGATATACCTTGATCGCCTTGAAAATGCCTCCTCTAGTCGCCTTGGGGTCTTTGGGCAATCCCAAATTGAGATCTCCAACCCTAGCGGATGGATTCCCTTAAATAGGGATGTGAGACAGTTGCCTGACACGGCCGCGCCACTGGGCACGGGCACCCATGTCGGACCCTTGGTGTCTCTGCGCGGAGGTCGATACGACCCATGCTAGCTGCGGTCATCTATCCATGGCTCATGACAGCTATGGACATCTCTAGCCGCGACCCATGTCGCGGGAACGAGCACAGGCTAGCGTGTGAAATCGATCGAACGGGACACAGTCGTACCTTTGAGCATAGTCACCCGTGTCTAGTCCTGGAGCTTCTCCTCTTGTTCTTCAACTTTGATTTTTCCTCCGATTCAAGTACCTATCATCCAAAATGTATAGGAGCAGTATCCAAGTATAAAAATACATAGAAATGAGGTAAAAGATATGATCAAGATGAAACTCATGATGCAATGTAGGTTAAAATAACATGAAATCATAATGAAAAATCCTATACTTTCATGCTTATAAATACTGGGGCCTCCAAGTGTCTCCCCAAAGGTCAAGGTGTGTGCTTAGGTAGAGGTCAAAAGTCAATATAAAGATAACTTATCTCGGCCAACCTACTTTGCGGTCCAATTAAAATCCGTAAAAGATCTGCCCGGTCAGGCATCACTTGGCCTTCCCGATCAGGAATCATCAGGCCAAGGCACCACTTCCCGATCAAGTGTTCCGAAGCTAAATGCTTATGGCTCCTGAAGGTCATATGTCCTTAGTCCTCCCGATCGGCTATTCGAAGGTCATATGTCCTTGGTCCTCTCGATTGGCTATACGAATGCCATATGTCCTTAGTCCTCCCTGTTGGTGCAGAAAGCACCCAAGTCAAACCTGTATTTTGATAATGGCAACAGGGTTCAAAAGTTAAGGTATAATGTTATTTAACATGTTACTCAAGTGTGCAGGAAAAGCCCTAGCGAAGGACTGCTAGGCACTGGCGAAGGAATGCCAGGGTACAAAGCCCTAGCGAAGGACTGCTAGGCACTGGCGAAGGAATGCCAGGGTACAAAGCCCTAGCGAAGGACTGCCAGGGTACAAAGCCCTAGCGAAGGACTGCTAGGCACCTGGCGAAGGAATGCCAGGGTACAAAGTCCTAGCGAAGGACTGCTAGGCACTGACGAAGGAATGCCAGGGTACTGAAGCCCTAGCGAAGGACTGCTAGGCACCAGGCAAAGGACAGCTTGGGACTGAAGACCTGGTGAAGGAATGCTAGGCACCGGGCGAAGGACAGCTTGGTATCCAAGACCTGGCGAAGGACCGCTAGGCAAAAGTCCAACCGGAGGAGCCGGTTGGCATCAGGTACATTCTCCCGAGAGGAGTAGGTGAGGACGTGTTCCCCGTCGAGGGAACAGTAGGCGTCGGTTCGACCTAGGGCTCCATTTTGGAGACCCAAAGTCAGAACCAAGACAGCTAAGGCTGTATAAGACTAACACATTATTGTTTTCTGTTGTTTTGGACTAACCGTGGATGCAGGACCGAAGGAACGAGTGTCTGCAGCTCAGAAAGCCTCAAAGGAGTGAGGCAGAGGCTGAGTAGGGCGCCCGGAGTGTCCCGGGCGCCCCCAAGGTGAACACAAAACAGATAAGCAAAAGAATTGCTTCTGCAGCTCATGAGCAGGGCGCCCCCACTGCTCCCGGGCGCCCCCAGCGTTCCGGGCGCCCCCGTCAAAGCCTGATCCTGAGTTTTAAGGGATCAGAGCTGACCGAGAGGGAAGCGGATCGGCTGACACGTGGGGGGGCGCCCCCGACGTTCCGGGCGCCCCTAGGGGCTATAAATAGGCCCTCGACCCCAAGGCTTCGAACAACGATTTCATCCAACGCATTCACGCTCTTCTGTTCCCGCGCTCTACTCCGGAAACCTCCCGACTCGAGATTCAAGCGCCGACGACGTCTCGCTGCTTAGAAAATATAATCTACATCGGACGTCGGTAAAGAAGAGTTACTTTTAAATTTACTGCACTAATTTTGTAATACAATTCTGTAAACTGTTTTTGCGAACTTATAGAATTGCCCGCAGAAAATGGTCAACGACCGTGGGCCTTAGAGTAGGAGTCGACCTAGGCTCCGAACCAAGTAAAACTACCTGTGTTTGCGATTGTTTTTATTCCGCTGCGTACTTGCTCTAGTTTTTATCCGAAAAGCGTTTAACGATATTCACCCCCCCCTCTATCGTTTCTCTCGATCCAACAAGTTATATCAAAGCGGGGAA
Organism: Boesenbergia rotunda; assembly: GCA_024364735.1. NCBI lineage: Eukaryota > Viridiplantae > Streptophyta > Magnoliopsida > Zingiberales > Zingiberaceae > Boesenbergia > Boesenbergia rotunda. The sequence continues at coordinate 278,110 of JAGFNQ010000539.1, read as the reverse complement.
GCTCAAACTTGGTGCAACCACCAGTTTGAGAATTTTTCGGATTTTTACGAAATTTTTTTTCTTTTCGTTCGAAATTCTTCTCGTTAATCGAGGTTGGTGCAACACCCCTCGATATTTAATTTTCTTTATCCCGCACTACTAATCCAAGACCAAGTCTTGGGACAAAGTTATTCTTTCTCTTATCTCTTTTTCAGATAAAATCCCTAATGGCCATGCAAGAAGGATTCAACACAGCCAGACCTCCACTTTTCAGTGGAAAAGACTTTTCCTACTGGAAAAGTCGAATGGAGGTCCACCTGAAAACTCAGGTGGACATGTGGATAATCATCCAGTCCGGACTGGAGATTCCGAAAAATGCCGAAGGAGTACCTCAAAGCTACATAGAGTGGGACACCGCTCTGAAATGGAAAATTGAAGCGGATGCAAAGGCGACCCAGACCCTCCAATACGGCTTAACAAAAGAGGAGTTGAACCGGGTGGGCCCTTTCAACAGTGCCAAGTTGATCAAGCTGCACGAAGGAACATCAGATACTCGGATCAGCAAAAGAGACCTGCTCCTGAACAAGCTGTATACAATCAAAATGACTGACAACGAAACAGCAGCTCAGCTTCACGCACGAATTCAAAAACTAATGAACGGTCTACACACCATCTGTCACAAGGTAGAAAACCGTGACCTAATAAGGTACGCTTTAAATGCTTTCCCAAGAAACACCTTGTGGGCGACTATGCTAGATGCATACAAGGTTTCAAGGGACCTTTCAAAAATAAAATTAGATGAATTGTTCTCTGAATTAGAGTTACATGAACAGACTAACTGCAATCTGGGCGAGAAAAGTATTGCCTTTATTGCAGGTAAAACTGGAAGGACAACAAAGAAAAAGCCTCAACCTGAACCCGAGTCTAACTCAGACTCAGACTCAGAAGATGAAGAAAGAGATCGACCTAAGCTGGTCCGACTGACAAGAAACTACTACAAGGAATTGAAGAACCAAACCAACAGAAGGAAAGCCAGCCGAAGAAAGGATGAACCAGCTGAACCCGCAAACGAAAAGAACAAGCCCAACGTGACCTGCTACGAGTGCAAAAAGAAGGGTCACTACAAGACGGAGTGTCCAAACCTAAAGGAAACCAAGAAGAATAGAAGGAAGAAGGCACTTCAAGCAACGTGGGACGAGTCCTCCTCCGAAGAAGAAGAAGAGGTCCCACAGGACCTCAGAAGAAGTCTAGACCGAGTCAGAATCAGAACAGGACGACGGTAGACTGACCTTTTCAGAGGATGGCGAAATCAAGGTAAGTGGATTTACTAGAAGTTAATTAAATGAATTAATATCTTATCTTTCTCGAGATTTGGCGAAAGCCAAACTCCGAGTCGAATCCCTCCTACAGGAAGTAAAACTCCTGAAAGAGAGAGCTGACTCTAGACCCTTAACCGAGAAGGTTCAAGAAGGAACCTCTACTCAAGTTGAAAAACTTGAGAAAGAGAACTCCTCCCTGAAAACTCAGGTTAAGGATCTAAGATCAGCTTTAGAACGATTCACTTCTGGTTCCAAGGGTCTTGACATGATTCTTGGAAAACAGAAGTCGATTCTAAATCGATCCGGACTAGACTATAGAACCAAATCTAGACAAAGATCCTATTTTGCTGTACTGAATCAGTCCAGAAATAAAGTTCAGGCATGGGTACCTAAACTGTACCTGAACAAACCAACTGGATCAAATCAGTATTGGATCCCCAAGGACAAGATTCACATTTTGCCGAACCATTATCGTGGCTTTAGTCCAGGGGGAGCCAAACTGAAAACAATATTCATTATTTGATAAAATTCAATACTTGCTTGCAATTTGCTTGTTTGATTGTTTGTTTAATTTCTGCAATTTACCATGCTTAGACTTAGGAATGGTTAGTTTAAGGACTGAACAAACTTAACTGAAACTTGACAACATAGTATTGGGTGGCGGTGAGATGATAGTACGTTAGGGAAACCAATTCTAATAAGGTCAAGTATACTTAGTCTCTTTAGACTGGAGAAACTAGCCGAAGCTACCGATCCAAGACCCAAACTAGTTAGACCAGAATTTTTCAAAGAGTAATTTTGAAAATGAAATTTTATTAAAAGGCTTTGTTAAGGAAAGGGTTGATGATCCAATAAGGCTACGGCCAAAGAAGGCCTAGTGCCTCGCCAAGACCTAGAAGCCAATTTTTGAAATTCAAATTCAAATTATTCTTTGTCAAATTCAAATCTAACACAAATTTTCAGTTACTTATAGACTTAAACTCTCTTTTCAAAATAAATTCAATTGTTTTCAAAATTAATTCAAGTTTTTCAAAATAAATCATAATTTTTCAAAATAAATTTACCTACCAAAACCTGTCTCACAAAACCTATAAGGCTAACGTGATTGAAAACCCTAGATTGGGTGAGATAGACTAGGTTGTGAAAATCAATTTAAGTTATTCCTAATTCTAATTGGATCCAAATCAATAAAACTCTTTATGTGTAGGAATATAAAGATTTGGACCAATGGATGCTGGATAGCGGTTGCTCCAGACACATTACTGGAGATAAATTGAAATTCACCAAACTCAAGTTCAAGAACCTAGGCTCAGTGGCATTTGGCAACAATGCTACACTAAAGGTAATTGGGTCAGGTAATATTGAACTTAAGTCTGACTTTATTATTAAGAGAGTCCTTTTGGTTGAAAATTTCAATTTTAACTTGCTTAGCATAAGTCAGTTGTGTGATTCTGGTTATATAGTTACATTCAACAATTCTGACTGCCTGATTAGAAACCTACAAGACTCTGAAATCATGCTTAAGGGCACTAGGAAAAATAATGTTTACACTATAGACCTACCCCTAGTACCCAAATGTATGTTAACTCAGTTAGAACAATCAAACCTCTGGCATAGGAGATTAGGTCATACTAATCTGAGAATTATCTCAAAAATCACCCAACTTGGCTTAATCAAAGGTATCCCCAAAATTAAAAATAATGAAAACCTAATATGTGAATCATGTAATCAAGGTAAACAAACCAGATCTAATCACAAACTAATTCAATCTGATCTAACTCAAACCACACTTGAGCTCCTGCACCTTGACCTATTTGATTCACATGGAGCCAAGTCACTAAGCGGAAACCAATACTGCTTAGTAATAGTTGATGATTATTCTAGGTTTACCTGGGTTAGGTTTCTAAAGACCAAAGATGAAACCCTAAACCTATTTAATGAATTCTGTAAGTTAATTGAAAATCAAAACGATACTAAAATCAAAAGACTTAGGAGTGACCACGGGGGAGAATTTGAAAATCAACGGTTCGAGGAATTTTGTAAGATAAATGGATACATACATGAATTTTCATGTCCTAGAACCCCCCAACAGAATGGGATAGTCGAAAGAAAAAATAGAACTCTACAGGAAGCCGCTAGGGCTATGCTCAATGAATTTAACTTAGCCAACTAATATTGGGCAGAAGCAATTAGTACGGCTTGCTACATACAAAATAGGGTCCTGATTAACAAGCGACACAACAAAACACCCTATGAACTATATTACCATAGACTTCCAAATCTACACTACCTAAGGGTCTTTGGATGCAAAGTCCATATCCTAAACACCAAAGACTACTTAGGAAAATTCCAATCTACGTCAACCCCAGGCATCTTCCTAGGATATTCAACAACAAGTAAAGCCTATAGGGTTTACAACAACCAAACCAAGAAAATCGAAGAAACAACCAACCTAATATTTGATGAAGAAATTAACTCAAATCCAAATCTAACTTCATTAAATACTGATCAAGAAGATAATCAACAAATTGTTGAACCCTTAATTGAACCCATAAACGAACTGACTATTGAACCAACTAGTGAGTCAAATGAACCAGTTATTAAACCAATAATTGAACTAGCTCAAAGAATTGAATTACATAGTGAACCAAACCGACCAGCTGGACCTGAGGCTGAACCAAGTTCTAGAAAAACCAAGAAACCCAGACTCAGTCACCCAACCGATCAAATTGTGGGTGATCCAACTCTAGGAGTCAGGACTAGATCTTCCTATAGAAACCTTAGTCAAATAGCAATGATTTCAAAAATAGAACCTAAGACTATAGATGAAGCCCTACCTGATCCTGATTGGATCATAGCTATGCAAGAAGAATTAGCCCAATTTGAGAGGAACCAAGTCTGGGAACTAGTACCTAAACCTGAAGGTAAATCCATCATTGACACTAAGTGGGTCTTTAGGAATAAGCTAAATGATCAAGGAGAAATAGTCAGAATCAAAGCCCGCTTAGTAGCAAAGGGGTTCAGCCAAGTAGAAGGGTTAGATTACGACGAAACATATGCCCCAGTAGCTAGACTTGAGTCCATTAGGATGTTATTAGCCTTTGCATCCCATAAAAGATTTATGTTATACCAAATGGATGTAAAGTCAGTCTTTCTAAATGGATTCATTAAAGAAGAAGTTTATGTAGGACAACCCCCTGGGTTTGAGGACTTAGAAAGACCTGATCATGTTTACAAACTTACTAAAGCGCTATATGGACTAAAACAAGCACCTAGGGCCTGGTATGAACGCTTATCAACTTACTTAATCTCTAATGAATTTAAACAAGGATAAATTGACTCAACCTTATTTATTAAAACCCTAGGAAAAGATATATTTATTGCCCAAATCTACGTAGATGACATAATCTTTGGATCCACCAACTCAAACTTTCTAAAAGAATTTGTTAAAATAATAGAAAATGAATTTGAAATGAGCTTAGTTGGTGAGCTTAACTTTTTCCTAGGCTTACAAATTAAACAAACTAGGGATGGAAACTATGTCCATCAATCCAAATACGCTAAGGAGCTAATAAAGAAATTTAAAATAGATAACTCTAAAAGCATAAGTACCCCTATGGCCACTAATATAAAAATAGATAGTGACCCTGATGGTAAACCAGTAGACCTTAAACTCTATAGAAGTATGATAGATAGTCTACTGTACCTTACAGCCAGCAGACCTGATATCCTTTTTGCTGTAGGGATGTGTGCTAGATACCAAACCTGTGCTAAGGAAACGCACTTAGCAGCCCTAAAAAGAATACTAAGATATATTAAGAGCACCCTAAATGTAGGGATGTGGTATCCTAGAACCTCAATCTTTGATTTGTCAGGATACTCAGATTCTGACTATGCTGGCTGTAAGCTAGATAGAAATAGCACAAGTGGAAGCTGTCAACTATTAGGACATAGTCTAGTACGTTGGTGCAGCAGAAAACAACACTGTGTAGCTCTATCCACAACTGAAGCTGAATATGTTGCCTTAGGAGAATGTGTAGCACAACTTTTATGGATGATGCACACTCTTAAGGACTTCCAGCTCAACTACACCCAAACTCAAGTATTCATTGACAATATAAGCTCAATTAATCTAACTAAGAACCCAATCCAACATTCCAGAACTAAACACATAGAAGTTAAACATCACTTTGTAAGAGACCATGTAGCCAGGGGTGAAATAGTACTTAAGCATATAGACTCTAAATCTAACTTTGAAGACATATTCACTAAACCCCTACCTGAGTCTGAGTTCAGCTCACTAAGAAGGCAGTTAGGATTATGCTTGGTAGAATAGGTTTAGTCTACTTTTGGTTTTAAAGCAGTTTTTAATGCTAGCCTTTACTTAATTTCGAAAAGTTTTAAAAATAAATTTTTTACTTAGTTTTATTTTCAAAACTACCCCTTTCAAAACTAGGGCTTTTTTGCAAATGGACTTAGCCTAGGCCCTAACCCTAGAACTGCATGCACCTATAGATTTAGAAGCCAGCATCTCACAAGCACCTTAGGGTACTTTTGATTGATAACCTAGAAAGGGTTGAGATGCTTAGGTCTTTGCCTTAATTCAAGATGCTTTAAGTCAGTGCATCTGCAGTAATTGGGGCACTAAATACAACTTACACAGTAATCAAGTTAAGTGTCAAGTTTAGAAAATCTAACTTGAACAGAACACTTAACTTGACTAACCCTAGCAAAACTACTGTTTATAACAGTTAGTAAGTAGCTAATTGGGTTAGACAGGTCCCTAAAAGAGAAAATTGAAACTGATTTGGTTTAATTCTTATCATGAATTGGTTCAGTACAGCAAAATCATGCAAGTTATTTTTCTTTATGCAATTTAATTATTCTGTTTCTGCTGTATTTACTTGCATTTGATATATGGCAAAGGGGGAGAGATAGGAAAGGAGAGAGTTTAAAATTTTTTTTCTTAAAACTTTTTTTCTTAGTTCAAAATTTTTTTCTCTAACTCTCAAAATTTCAAACTCTATCCTTTATTCAAAAAGTACTAAGTTTTTCAAAGTACTAAGTTTTTCAAAGTACTAAGTTTTTTTCTAAGTATTTGAGTTTTTCAAAACTTTTCTAAGTACTTAAGTTTTTCAAAACTTCTCTAAGTACTTAAGTTTTTCAAGTTTTTTCAAAACTTCTCTAAGTACTTAAGTTTTTCAAAACTTTTCCAAGTACTTAAGTTTTTCAAAACTTTTCTAAGTACTTAGTACTTAAGTTTTTCAAAACTTCCCTAAGTACTTAAGTTTTAAAAAAAAACTTCCCTAAGTACTTAAGTTTGT
>JAGFNQ010000539.1:231605-269384 GCA_024364735.1 Boesenbergia rotunda | reverse complement strand
AATTAGCTCTAGTGATCTGATACCCTCTTGGACAGGACTCTAATTCGCATTCATAATTAATACGCTATTAATGCTAGATATTAATACACAAGGAAGATGAAAAGAATGGTAGAAAGTCATTAATACACAAGGAAGACGAAAAAATGGTTGAAAGTCATTAATACATCGAGAAAAAAGAGTCGGCAAAGGTAATATAAAAGGGATTTTACGCATGAAGAAAGGGGAGGTTTTTTCCGGAGCTTATAACTCTTCACTATTCATTTTCTTCACATATACATTCTTCCATCTTCTCATCGATTTTTACTTGAGCGTCGGAGTGGCAATGTTGGGGCACCCCGTCGCCATTCTAACCCTCTTCCTTGGTCTTTGTTCATCTTCAGGTGCTCTAGGCGATAGTGATTTCTCCCCTTGATCTCCTCCTCTTTGCGGTTCCGACAGTAGCAATCGACACATCCATAAGTTCACCGATGGATCATCCTCCGAGGGTCTTGGCACAGGATCAAATTGGCATCATTTTTGGGAACGTACACCTGAACCAAGATATTCAGATGGATGACACTGGAAGGGTTGCCGCCATCACCATAACACAGGATGACTTGGATCGGATCGTTGTTGCCACAATAAAAAGTGTATTGGAGCAACAACAAGTGCAATAAGTGGATTCCCGAGGACCTTCCACCTCTGGAATTTCTCAAGTTTCTCAACTGATGTTGGCACGACCAACTGACATACCCCAAATCCCAATCAATAACCCTGCTAGAATTCATGTTTGGGGCGCGCACTCTGAAGCTTTAGCTAGAAATATACTGCCCGAGATCCCGCTCGGGGCAAAGCATCATCTATCAGCTGACTAGAGAGCCATAATAGTTCTCCTTTTTACCAAAGCATTCTGGAAGATCCGTTATCATGCCATTATCGACCACCAATGATCAATGAATATAGTGGTACTACCAATTTAGAAGACTACGTATGAAAGTTTGAGAATGCCGCCTTATTACATTAATATTTTGATGGTGTGAAGTGTTGAGTGTTTCTGGCCATACTCTCAGGTTTTGCTTAGAGGTACTTCATCCGACTCCCTATGGCCTTCATTCGAAGACTTCAGAATGGTATTCTTACATCATTTTGCTAGTAGTTGGAGGTATTCTTTCAGAATAGTGTTTCTGACCAAGGAAACAGACTGTTTCTGTACTTATTGTTGAGACTAGCATGAGTTATTCTCTAATCAGCTGATTTTCACTGGCTGGTGACATTGGGATGTCCGGAGATAAATATGGATGCTAGTTAAGGGAACTAGTTCATTGGAGTGACTGACTGTAAAACTTCATATGGTAATCTACATATAGATATGTCAATGAAAGTTATTACTGCAGCTTAAGTGCGATGTTCCTTTGACTTGCGATGTTCAAGTCATCTTGGTCATGGAGACTTATACTTTAACATCTTAAGCAAGCATCTCCAAGGAGGTGTGGACCCAGGATGGTTGGGTATAAGCCGAAGTGCCCGAAGATGTTTGAACAGCCTACAAAGGATTCACCACTCCTTGCGAGGAGATGTATACCCAGGCCTATCGTCGGATTGTTACTCAAAGCCTATGGCCAGAGCATGACATGTTTAGAGTATGAGTCTCTTAAATACATGAGAGTAATTAGAAATCCAAAGGACGAGAGAAAGTTACTTGGGCTAGGTGTGACGTAGTCAGCCTAGTGGGGACTGACACACACAGACCATGTCCTGAACCAAGTGGGTATAAGATGGTGAAGGGAATGAGGCACGATTCATTAGAGCTGCTGAAGGGTTTCAAAATTATATCTGAGGTCAACCGTTGATCTTTCGATTAATTGGGGATCACGATGTACTACTAGGTGCCACTCATGATCGTTCTATAATTGGTTAATTATAGACGGCCAACATAAATCGAAAGCCTATTTAGTCACACGCACTACGAGTAATCCGAGGGATTTAAAACGAGTTGAAAATTAGATTTTCCGATCAAGAGAAATAAGTTGAATCTGAATTAATCAGAGGCGCAACGGAAGCTTAAAATGGCTAAGTCTTTTGAAGGCTTATTGGGCGAATTAAATGAGTTTAATTCGCGAGGGTTTGGCTTGGTGTGGCCGGCCAAAGAGGGTTGGTTTGGCCGGCCACTACAAGGAGAGAAAACCAATTTATTTGGTTTATTTTATAAAATAAATCAAGCACGATTTGTTTTATAAAATTATGGATAAATAAATCTATATAAAGAAATTTATATAAAGAGATTTATATAAAGAAATTTATATAAAGAAATTTGTAGAAATTTATTCTTTTTTATGGAAATTAAAATGAACCATGGAACGGTTTATTTTAATTTTATAAAATCAATTATGAATTGATTTTTCCATGATAAGAAAAATTTATAAATTTCTTGTAAATTTTATTCCATAATTAAAAAGAGAGATGTATTTGTTTTATTATAAAGTTAGTTATAATAAAACTAGGCATAACGGAATAATTCATAAGAAAATTTATAAGATAAATTTCTTATGAAAATTTATTCCGTTAATTCCGTTAAAGGGGAGACTTGGCAAGGGAGAGGCTACTATATAAAGGAACCAAAGGCAAGCCTTGAATTCCAATCAACTAATCAAGAGATTAAGAAGTTCTCTCTCTCTCTCATTCTCTCCCTCTCTCTCTCCAGGGCCGGCGCCCACCCTTTCTCTCTCTAGGGTCGGCGCCCCTTCTCTCTCTAGGGCCGGCGCCACTTTCTCCCTCTAGGGCCGGCGCCATCTTCCCTAGCCGTGAGCCACCACCAAGACGAAGCGGGACGCGTCTCCTTCCTTCCTTTCCTCGGAATCTTGATTCCGTTACTTGGTGGTTAGTTTCCATCTTTCTCTCTTGATATTCTAGTTGTGCTTTTGGAGAATCTAGTAGTTCTCATTGGCACAAAACTCATGGCTTTGCGAAGTCATCCCGAAGAGAACTCGGCGTAGACGCGAATAGAGGCGGAGCTTCCAAGGGACGCTACGGTTGGATCTCGTCCCTTACTTCGAGTTACGCGAGGTAACGAGTAAATTAGTTTACTTTTCCAAAAAATTTTAATTTATGATCATGTCCACACATCATAAGGTCGCATGCTAGATACATGGTTAAAATAATTATAGAAATTATTTATGCTAATTCTTCCGCTGCACGTAAATATTTTAAAATTTACGAACCCGTATCCTTGTCAACATGCACCCGGTCCCAACAGTGGTATCAGAGTCGGTTAGTGTTCGACATAATCATATAATTGTTTTGCGGAAAACTTTGTCATGATCTCAATTTTGGAAAATTTTCCAATTATTGAGACTTTCCAATTATGATAAATTATAGATTTAAGAATTTCAAAGTTTGGAAATCCTCATGAAATTTCGCAAACTTTTGAAATATCCTAGTTTCTGAAATTTTATGATAATTGTGAAAACTTTCCATCTTTGGAAACTTTCCAATTTTGGAAATTTCCTATTTTGGAAATTTTCCAACTTTGGAAATATGTAAGTTTTCTTTGTACCAGAAACTTACAATTATTCTGAACACCTATTATGAAATCTCGCAATTTTGGGCACTTTCTTTTAAGAAAGTCTAGACAAATTTATGGATCATTAATTGATAATTAAATTCAAATTAGTTTTAAATTATTAACAAAATTCTTTATTTTGGATTGAGCCTCGGGGAGCCGTCCAATTTAAAGTTAGTTGTTGTAATTTAATTTCCCATTTTGAATAAAATTGTCATGTTTAATTTGGATTGAGCCTCGGGGAGCCGTCCAAATTGGATTTACGACAAATTTCTTTTCTTTGGGTATCTGAGCCTCGGGGAGCCACCCTTAGAAAATAATTTGTTGTAATTAATTAATCCATAAATAAAATATGTGATCAAATCTTGGAAATTTGATTTAAGAGGTGATGCTCTTACATATTGTTGTCTCCAAAATTAATTAGGAAAATGGTTTCCTATAGAGTTTTCTTAAATGAGATTTTCATGAAAATAATATGTGGTTGAATTAAGGGAATCTCTCTCTTAATTTAATAAGATTTGATTTAGAGAAATCAAAGTCTTAAACATATTATTTCCGAAATTGATTATGGCAATTTAGGAAATTATTTCCCAAAACAATTCCTTGAATAAAGTATGAAATTAGAATTAGGAAATCCGGTTCCTAATTCAATTAATGAGACTTGATAAATTAAGTCACATACATACTTTATTAAGGAAATCGTTAGTCATGACATAATCATATGTCATGAATGTGCTTAGAAAAGATGAGACCCAAAACCCCTTACAAAATATTATGGCTAACACCTTCCATTAATATGGTTAGAACCGGAGTTTTGTTTCTCGCTTGGGTTGATGGACACATCCATGCCCGACTTGAACCTCAACATGTTCAAACCATGGAATTAGTTTATGAATAATATAGTTGGAGTCAGAGGTCAATCCTTAGTTTTGGTTGTTGGACACATCCAAGCCTGACTAAACGGTTGAATGAGCTCCAACCATATTAAAACTATTTCTTGATTAATGGGTCAGCCTTAAGCTTGGAGCATCGATTTGTTGTGCCACAGCCAAGGTCGATGTAAAGAGAGGTGCAGTTGGGTGCTATGTATAATGTTGCATACTTGTTAATGAGTTAACAACCCAATGATTTATGCAAACATTCAATTAGTTGATAGCATAAAGTGATAGTTACATATATGTGATATGTAATCGGTATAATTACCTACCTTCATAGCTAAGAATAACTTGATGGCCACAGCCATGGTGGTTCTTATCTATGGTTGGATATCAACCTATTTGGAGATGTTCCTACGATCTCCCGAATTGATAAAAAGGGTTATTCAATTTGAAAAATAAATAGGATTTTTATTAATGTATGTTGATACATTTTTAATCATTCTTCTCACATAAGCTCAATTTGTATTTCTAGGTTAATCACTCGATCATGTCTTCTCTGAATTTGCGTTCCATTTTGGACACCAATAAACTGACTGGGCCGAACTTCATGGACTGGCTTCGAAACCTGAGGATAGTCCTCAAGGCAGAAAAGCTTGCTTATGTCCTTGAAGATCAACTTCCCGACCGTCCTCCAGAAAATGCAACTCCATACCAATTGTTGGCCTATCAGAAACATGTGACCGATTCTGAACTTGTGAGTTGCATCATGCTAGCCTCTATGGTACCTGAGCTACAAAAGCAGCATGAGCATATGGATGCTTATACCATCATCTTCCATCTTCATGAGTTATTTGAAGAGCATGCGAGATCCGAAAGGTTCGAAGTCTCCAGACTCCTCTTCACCTCTAGGATGCAGGAAGGCACTTCTACCTCACAGTTTATGTTAAAGATGTTGGGGTACATTGAGCGACTGAGCACACTCAGTTTTGCAATGGATCATGAACTAAGTATTGACTTAATTCTGCATTGTTTGCTCAAAAGTTATTCACAATTTGTGATGAACTATCGGATGAACAAGCTGGAGACTACCATTCCTGAGTTGCTCAACCTGCTGAAGACTGTAGAGCCTTCTGTAAAGCAGGATCAGAAGACGGTACTGTTAGTTGGTTCCTCGAAGAAAGGTTCTAAGAGGAAGGCCAAAGAACAGAATAAAGGAAAGAAGAAAAAGGCCAAAAAGACTGAAAAGACACCAAAAGGCACTTGCCATCACTGTGGCAAGGAGGGTCACTGGCGAAGAAACTGCAAAGTTTATCTTGAGTCCTTGAAGAAGAAGGCATCCGATGCCCCATCCTCTTCAGGTATCTTCGTTATTGAATGTCACTCTATTTCCTCAAATACCTGGGTACTTGATACTGGGTGTAGCTCACATATATGTAATGACATACAGGGGCTAAGGAATAGAAGAAGACTCGTCAAAGGAGAAGCGAATTTGCGAGTTGGAAATGGAGCAAAGATTGCTGCTGTTGCCATCGAAACATATTTGCTAAAACTCCCCACTGGACGTGTCTTAGTTTTGGATAATTGTTATTTTGTTCCTTCGTTAATAAAGAACATTGTATCTATTTTATGTTTGAATGAAAAGGGTTATCATTTAACTTTTAGTAACAATTGTTGTTACATAACTTTAAATGGCGTTCTTTATGGGAATGGAACTTTGTGCAATGGTATCTACACGTTAGATTTATCCGGTGACGTTTTCAATATCGAAGTTAGCAACAAACGTGCTCGAATAGATAATCGAATAGACTCCTACACGTGGCATTATCGTCTTGGCCATGTAAGTAAGAAACGCATGACCAAATTACACCGATGTGGAATTTTGGAATCATTTGAACCCGGTTCATTTGATACATGCGAATCATGCTTAAAAGGGAAGATGACCAAATTACCCTTTTCCGGAAAGGGTAATCCAGTGGGAGAATTGCTTGGTCTAATACATACTGATGTATGTGGACCAATGTCAACTCTTGCACAAGGAGGCTATAGCTACTTCATCACCTTTATCGATGATCACTCACGATTCGGGTATGTGTTCTTGATGAAACACAAATCTGAAGCTTTTGAGAAATTCAAAGAGTTCAGAAATGAAGTATAGAAACAGCTTGGCAAAAGTATTAAGATACTTCGATCCGATCGGGGTGGTGAATACTTAAGTCAAGAGTTTCAAGATTATCTTAGGGACAATGGGATATTGTCCCAATGGACTCCGCCGTATACACCACAGCATATTGGTGTATCTGAAAGGCGCAACCGAACCTTGATGGATATGGTTAGGTCGATGATGAATCATGCAACTCTTCCAAAATCCTTTTGGGGCTATTCACTTAAGACAGCTGTTTTTTTTTTTAGAAAGAAGAATTTTATTTCAAGAAAATGGAAGATACCATATTAGAAGGGGGACCAAACCTAACCTTCTAATATGGAATTACATAGTAGGGACAAAACTGATTTTACACTTAAAGAATTCAAAAGAAATTGACTAAGGGAAATTTGTATTGCTCTACATTTGTAGTTCATCATCCAAAGCCATAAGCCTTTTAGATTTTCTACCACCTTTTGATGATCATTTCATAAAGTTCTGAACACTTGTAAAATTCTCCACCTTTTGCGAGAGATATAAAATTCTCCACCTTTTAGCATTTCATTGAGCAAAAAAAAACCTTCAAAATTCAGATAGATACCGAGCCCTGTATCAGAACAAAACAAAGTCGATCAGTCAAAACAAAGTCAATCTTCAAATTGATACTGAGCAGCCAAGCAAAGTCAATCAGCATTGAAGCCAACCCAACCCCTTTAGCGTACAGATATATTATTGAATTCTAGTAAATTTCCAGTAAATTTCCGATAGATATGATCCTTCATCTAATCCTTTGAGAATAACCCTTAAAACTCTGTTCATTACAGTATTCAGGTTTGCATATTTGTACCATATAAGGACATTTCAGAAATTTTACAACCAGAAAACCATCCTGATCCGTATCAAAATTCAGTAGCAGACTTGCTCAACAAGCAAAACTAAATTCAGAAGTTAGCCAAGACTTTACTCAGATTTCAATTGACTATCCAAAGCTTTGCAGCCCATAACAGGCAGGAATCATTTAACAGTCTATCAGAAAATAGGAAGACCAAGAAGGATCAGAATATCAGGAAAACCAAAGAATTACATAGTTTGTAACTATCAGCCCACAACAAATAGAATATCAGAAAGCCGTCCATAATCTGAACTTCAAAGCAACTATTTCAAAACATTGCATCCAAATATATATCATTTTCCAAAACAGTCTAATGAAACATTGTTTTGAACATCTCTGAATTCTGCAGCTTTCCCGAATATTACATCTCCTCATGTCAGAAGATAGAAAACCAGAGAAAGTACCATTTCATTTGAGTAAACTCAAGAGTTTCAGAAAAAATACACAGAGGATGGAAACCAGAGAAAATATCATTATATCACTTGAAATCTCTGCAAAATATTATAGCTTCCCATATACCATTGAAGATCTCAATATAAAATATATAACAGATAGCACTGACATTAATTTTGATAGGAAAGCCTGAATCTGAAAACTATTCAAGTTTCTAAGCATTCATTCTTTAAACCATTTTCCTGTCCATTCGAATATAAGGAAGCCCTAGCTTGTCTATCTTACAAATGCCATATAAATTTTTGCTTATGTCCTGTCTTCTCAAGACTTTTTCTCTTGCAAATTGGTAAGCTTGATTCGCCAAGTAATCCGCAGCCATATTTCCTTCCCTAAAAATATGCGAGTAAGTCACCTTATGCTTTTCCATAATAGATTTGATTTTAATCACTATATTTTTGTAATCCCAGCCCACATAATGAGATTGTATAATCTTCAAAGCAATCTTTGAATCTGATTCTAACCATACTGGAAAAAAATTATGGGCAACACATAATTCTAAACCATATAAGATAGCCAACAATTCTGCTTTGACATTAGAGATAACTCCCAATGTGCCATGCTTTGCTATTACAAAATCCCCTTTGTGATCTCTAATTATAAACCCATATGATGATATACCTGGATTTCCTTTGGAGCAACCATCTGTATTTAACTTGTAACCACCAAATTCCGGCTTCTTCCAATGCCCCACAAAGATAGTATTCTTGATGTTAACTTTAATAGGAATCCCCCAAGCCATAGCCACTGAAGAATAACCTTTCCAATGCTTCCCTTTCAATATACCTGCTGCTTCTCCTAGGAGTAAATACTGAATTATATTCCCTTTAATCTTTTTTGAATCTTGTTTTATCCCTCTATGCTTTGCTTCATTTCTAGCCACCCATAAAAACCATAATACTAGGAAAGGAATGACTTCCCTAACATGTCCACCATGAGACCATTCTTGACCAATCATCCAATCTCCCATTAAGAAAAATCTGTGTACCCTGAATAAGTTTGCAAAGTAAGTCCAAACTTCCTTTGCTATTGGACCATTAAAGAACAAATGATCACAAGTTTCTAAATCATTGCAACAAAGACATTTAGAAACCAGTGTAATTCCCTTTTTTTGCAGAATGGTATCAACTGGCAACTTAAATCTTAAGAAACGCCATGCAAAAATGGAAATAGAAGGGCTGAGTAATCCACTCCAAATTGCATAATTTATGGGCATCAGTGGCTGAGTTTGTTTAACATTATTCCATGCCGTTTTTAAAGAAAACTTGCCATTCAAGGATATTTTCCATATGATATGATCTATATCTTCTATTTGCGCAGGAATTTCAGATATTTCAGCAACTATTTCTTCCAGAAGCATCTTACTAATTTTGTCCATTCTCCATTGAGAACCTTCCAAAAATTCTGCAACCCTTATGTCAATGTCTCCAACTGGTGCATAAGAATGAAACAAAGGACCCCTATCCAACCATGTATCCAACCAGAAATATAATTTTCCTTCACCCAAAAACCAGCATATATTTTGTTCTGCTAAGCTTCTAGATTTAACCATTCGGCGCCAACAAGAAGATGCTTTACTTTTCAACTGAACTATGGCCGGATGAGTGTTGCTACAATACATCTTTGATAGGAAGTTTGCCCAAAGAATTTTTTGTTCTCTGAATCTATACCAAAGTTTAACCGCTATTGCCACACTAAAATCAGCTAGCTTCCTCACTCCTAACCCTCCTTCCAACCTTGGCTTACTAATCTCCTTCCAAGCAATCCAATGAGTCTTCCTTTTAGTGTCTATGGAGCCCCAAAAAAATCTCGCAAAAAGCATTTCCATATTATGTAAAATTGATAATGGAGGTGGAAGGACCTGTAACAAATAAAGAGGTAATGAAATTAAGACACTTTGAATAAGCATAAGGCGACCACCATAGGAAAGTCGTGAAATGGTCCATCCCATGAGTTTCCTCCTTATTTTTTGTAACAAAGGTTGAAAGTATACTGATTTCCGGGTCCCAACAAAAGTTGGAACCCCTAAATAATTCATAGGCCATGTACCTTCTACAAAATTTGTAGCAGCTAGAATTGAATTTTTTCGGGCTGAAGTAATGTTTCTAGAAAGATAGATCATACTTTTTCCAGCATTAACCAATTGGCCTGATTGCCTCTCATATTCATTAAAATAAGCCTTTACCTTTTTTACACAATCAATTGATCCATTCAGAAAGACCATAATATCATCTGCATAAGCTAAATGAGAAATCTTCATATCACATCCCGTAGTATATCTCATTTTTGGATTTTTGAGAAAAAAATTCTCCAAACCCCTCGATAAAAACTCAAATGCTATAATGAACAAAAAAGGCGAGATAGGATCTCCCTGTCTTAATCCTCTTTTAGATTGAAAGAAACCTGCAAGATGACCATTAACCCGAATAGAAAACCAACAAAAAGCAATACATCTCTTGATCATATTTATAAAAGAGTCCGAAAAACCAAAAGCTACCATAATCCTGAATAGGAAATTCCACTGAACTCTATCAAAAGCTTTAGCCATGTCCAGTTTCATAATGACATTTCCTCCTCTGACATGAATATTTAGCTTATGAGTCAATTCTTGGGCTAAAAGAATATTATCAAAAATTAATCTATCTTTCTCAAAACCACTTTGAGCCGGAGAAATAATCTTGTGTAGAATATTAGCAAGCCTATTTGCCAAAATCTTTGAAACAATTTTATAAGAAACATTACATAAGCTAATAGGACGAAAATCTTGCCACTTTTGAGCGTTATCCTTCTTTGGAATTAACACTACAGTAGTTGCTACCATTCCTCTTGGCAAAGCTCCTCCTTTAAAGAAATCCGTCACAGCTTGATATACATCATCCTGAATAATATCCCAACAAGAAACATAAAAGACTGAGGAAAAACCATCTGGCCCAGCTGCACTATCTTGATCCATTTCCCATATAACTTGCTTTATTTCCTCCTTAGAAGGCAAGAGCATAAAAGATAAATTTTCTTCGGTAATGATCAGCTTAGGGATATGATTAACATCTGCCTCCATATGATTAAAATCTTCTCCCGTTAATAATTGTTCAAAAAATTTAACAGCAGAAGTTCTAATAAGTTCTGGCTTTTCCAAGCATTCTCCTTCATCCCATATCCGAAAAATTCTATTGGTCATTCTCCTGGTTTTCACCATATCATGGAAGAATTTAGTATTTCTTTTCCCCCTCTGCTCTCCATTTAACTGCTGCTCTTTGCCTCCAAAAGTCTTCCTCCATTTGAAGTGTCTTAAAAAGGTAAGCTTGGCTTTTATTTTTATGAATTCGGTTCTCTTCAGTGGGTTCTAAATCGAATTGTTTCTCTGCTTCAGAATACAATTGTTCAGCTTTTTGAATATTGTCTTGAATGTTCCCAAATACCTCTTTGTTCCACCACTTCAAATGTTCCTTTAATCTTTTTAATTTCATCTGCAGTTTCTGAAGCCCAAAATTTGAACTAGGAATATTCCAATTTAATCTTACCGTCTGTAAAAAGCCATGATGTCTTAGCCACATCTTTTGAAATCTAAAGGAAGCAACTACTTTCTCAAGCATAGGGAAAGATATCAAAAGTGGACAATGATCTGAAGCTGCACGGCTAAGATGTTCAACCCGAACTGAAAATTCATGTCCTTGCCAAGATGGAGAAATTAGAATACGATCTAACCTCTTCCATATTCTGTTGTTGGTCCAAGTGAAACAATCACCCACATATCCAGCATCTATCAACCCCGTTGCCATTAAAAAATTATTAAAATCTTCAATTGCTCCCAGACTTGTTATGTTCCCTGTGGATTGTTCAGATACATTAGCTATCACATTAAAGTCTCCACCTACCATCCAGAAAGCCTCATCATTTGGTTTAATGTCTTCTAGCTTCTCCCATAGTTCATATCTTCCAACTCTTGTGCACTTTGCATATACAATAGTCAACATCATTTCAAATGGTAACATGGCAGATTTCAAACTCAATTGAAGAAAT
Organism: Boesenbergia rotunda; assembly: GCA_024364735.1. NCBI lineage: Eukaryota > Viridiplantae > Streptophyta > Magnoliopsida > Zingiberales > Zingiberaceae > Boesenbergia > Boesenbergia rotunda. The sequence continues at coordinate 257,466 of JAGFNQ010000539.1, read as the reverse complement.
TGCTCATGATCAAGTAAAATATCACAAACAATATTTGAATCATAAACAAACCATATTTTTCCTGAACAATTAGCAACTACTGAGGAAAATCCCAATCTTCTAGTAATAAAAGAAACATCAAGCGATATCATTGGCTCTAAAATTCCCAAGAAATTTAAATGAAAGTTTTTCTTCAAATAATGCAATCTTCTAATTGATGCAAGATTACCTATTCCCCTAATATTCCATATCATACCTGACATTTAAAGCATTGAGGAAAAAGATAGCCTTTGTGCTTGAGATTTACTTCTAGTGACCCTTTGTAAACCACCTAGAAGAGCATTCTTGTTAACAAAAGATTTTTTTGGAGAAACAATCTGATTATTTTCTGGATATATCACCATGGGTAATGATGAAGACCTTTGCAACCGCCCAACTTCCTCATCATCCGAACCTTGTTCCTCCATAAAAGATTTATTGAAAACAGCTTCATCAGAATATTTTTGAAAAACTGTTACATTAGACTTACCACAGCCCATCTGATCTTTCAAAATTGTATCTTCTAAATTTAGAACCTGATCTTCTTTACTAGCTGCCGCATTTTTGTCAGATAAAAGATTTTTTTCCGTGAAAACTGGTTGAGTAGAAATTGATACCTTTGGCACAAACTGCCCTGTTGAAAGAATATTTCTTTTTAATCCTTCCTTATGTATAGAAAAAAGCTTATTCTGCTCAGATTGGTTCATTAATGTAGGTGCTACTGACTCGACTATATCCTCTTTTCCAGCAAAAGACACCTCCTTGTCCATTCTTTGTATTACTTCATCCCCGGAAACAACTTGTTCAGCAATAGAACATTTATTAATACAATCGTTTTTGACCTCTTTTCCAGCTTCAAAGTCTTTGACATCCTTTAATTTTTTTCTCCTTCATTTCCTCAGTAGATAATTCATTCAAATCTTCTTGCTCTTCTTCTTCTAAAGCAGTTAGAGAAAAGAATCTGTTGGTAGATACACCTTCTAACTTGTCTATTAGAGTCGACTTGCCTAGCAAATTTCCTTTCTGAATCCAATTTTGCTTAACTGCTTTTTGCGTATCTCCAGTTTGCAAAGTTCGAGCAGCAACTTCATCTACCTTGCCTTTTTCCTGTGCATACTTTTGATTAAGTCTCCCATGAAGATCTTCTCCAGGTAACAAACCATCTGCTCTTTTCTTTTTCCAATCCGGCATTAGTTGTTTACCATTTGCATAACATTCGCTAACAGAGTGTCCCAAATGTAAACAGAATTCACAGTATTTAGGGAATTTTTCAAAAACTACTTTTTGGAGTCTCTTTTCCTCTCCAATCCCAATCCAGAATTCATCAATCACTGGTTTTAGCAGATCTATTTCCACGCAAACTCTTGCCATGTACAATCTAGTACCATCTGCTGTCGCCTCATCTATTTTGATTGGTTTCCCAACAATCCGGGCGGCTGAAATTAAGCAGCTCTTGTTAAACATATGGATAGGAAAGTCTGGGAATTGTACCCATACAGGAACCACTGAAGACTCTGCCTCGTATGAGAAGTGTGGCGACCATTTGAAGATTCGTAAAGGAACACCACCAATATACCAAATCCCACGAGACCAGATTCGAGCCATATCTTCATTTGATGATAAGTGCAAGAAAATATGACCAGATCTAAGAAATCGAACATTGTAGAAACTGGATAGCCCTAGGTTTTTGAAGGCTTGCACAATTATCTCATAGCTCGGTCTTTTCCCGGAAAACTTCCCAATAAGCGCAAATCTATAAGAATCAGCCATGGATGTTACCTCTTCCTCCGAGTAGAAAATACCAGGCTTACAATTGTAAATCGTCGCCTCCTTAAAAGCCTCCCCGATATCATCGAATTCTTTTTTTAGTGCTCGCGGCGAACTTGGTCGAAGAATCTGAGCATACGACTTTGGATGCTCAGTCTCCACTCCTTGGTTTATCTGGGGTCCCTCCAGAGGTTTAAGAGTAGAGGAGATTAGAGGAGGGAAAATGGAGATGTCTGGCGCCGGCGGTTTGATGGCGCCGGCGGCCATCACCGCGGGTGAAGAAGACGCGCGGGCGTCTATCGCCGCAAATCGCTTTTTGAATCGCCCAGAGCTACAGTGACCTAACTTTTTTCCAGGGCCATTCGCACTTAAGACAGCTGTTTACTTGCTAAACAGAGTCCCAACCAAGGTAGTCTCTACTACTCCATATGAGACATGGAATAGTAAGAAACCTCACTTAACTCACCTTAAGATATGGGGTTGTCCTGCTTATGTGAAGCGGACTATATCAGACAAATTGGATGCTAAGTCTGATAAATGTCTATTTATTGGATACCCTAAGGAAATGAAGTGTTACCAGTTCTATCATCCCTTGGAACAAAAGGTGTTTGTTTCAAGGCATGCTGTATTTCTAGAAAAAGAATTTCTTTTACAAGAAAACAGTGGGAGTGGCATTGAACTTGATGAAGTTCAAGAAACTCCAATAGACATTACAGAGACACCTAGTGTAGACCCACAACCAATAACTCATAATGATGAGCTATCAGTTGAACCTAAAACAACACCACCTCTTCGTAGGTCTGATAGGACACGTAATATTCCAGAGAGATACGGATTTCTCATAAGCGAATCGAATGACGTGTTACTCATAAGTGATGACGAACCTATCAGTTATGAAGATGTTCTGAAAAATTCAGAAAGGGACAAATGGCTTGAAGCCATGAAGTCGAAAATGGATTCCATGTACGAAAATCAAGTATGGGACTTGGTTAACCCACCTGAAGGGATTAAACCCATAGGGTGCAAGTGGGTTTTCAAGAAGAAAACCGACATGGAAGGTAATGGCGGTCCAGGATCCAACGGCGAAGAACAGCGAAGACGCGACCAAGAAGGAAGCTGCGCAAAATTTCCTTAAGTAATTAACATTGGACGGCTCAGATTGATTGGAGGAGATCCAACGACTGATCTTGCTCTGATTGGAGCCAAACTTTGATGATGATGATCTGGGGTCAGGATCTGCCTCGTGGTAGCTCGGATCCTCCATATATGCAACGGATGGTCCAGATCATCCTAATCTTTGAATGGACGATCTAGAGCCCTCCGAGCTTGATCCAACGGTTGATTTAGCTCTGATTGGGATGAAACCTTCAGATCTTGATCAGAGTACTTGATCAACCCTAACTCTAGCTCGGATTGCTTCAGATGGTCCCGAATGGCTCAGATCTAGTCGCTTTTGAATCGAACGGCCCAGATTTAATCATAATCTTGATAACTCGATCCGGGTCACTTCCGACTCAAGTTTGACCCAATATGCCCTAGATCCATGAACCTTTCATGCCTACAAAAATAGATCAAGAATTTAGTGGCGAAATAATCCAAATATGTGTAAATTTGCAATTAAGTCCAAAATAAAAGGAAATTCTAAAACCTAGGGTAATTTCACAATTAAGCAATAAAAACATAGGTCAAACATGGATTTTAGCAATTAAAATAATCAACAAAATGGTATCTATCAACTCCCCCACACTTAACCTTGAGCGTCTCGCGAAAGCACTAAGTATGTATCCCTTAGATTTTCTTAAGCATAATTAGAAACAAATGAAAAGAAATTACCTAAGGTTGTCAATTCTCATAAATCTAAGCTCTATGGATTAGTATCTTGTCCTTAAATCAACAACTTAGCCTTTTCATCCATCATGAGTCACTGAGATGAATTTAAATCACTAGTCTTTCAAGGAAAAGTTTGGTGGCTCTCTTCTTAAGTTCTAACTTGATTCTGGAAGTGGAGCTCACTCAAACACACATGCTTCTTGCACTACCATAGGCTTGCTTATTATCTACTCTCCACCATTAATCATGATTAGGATTCACATCTACAAAAACAAGTGAAAACATGAAAAATGTTAAGAAATGGAGTAAAAATTAAGGAAATGGAAAAATGGATAAAGTGGAAGACTTGAGTGCTTGAGGATATTTCCAATGTGCTTTGCCCCTCTTGTCAGTCCTCTAGTGATATCAAAAGTGTTGTGAAGTCAAACTTAAATAATTGCCTTTGATTTGGATGAAGACACCTTCCTTAACCTCATGTGCCAATTTTGCCTTTTGTGTGCCACTTGTTTCTCTTTTCCTCTTTTCATCATATTTTTTTTTCTTCTTTCTTTCTCCCTAGTCAGGTCAGAATGTAGTGATGCAAGGCTTGGATTTGGATGAGATTAGCTCCACTGAATTCAATTATACCAAGTCTTCAATTGCGTGCCATTTTGACTCCTTGTCTTTTCTTTAAAATGGTCAAAAACTTCAACCTTGCTTCCAAAATGTTTTTCTTCTTTCTCTACTTTAAATAGTCAGCTGCTTGTTCAGTCCTTATGTGCTCAAATTCCTATCAGATATCAGCTTCAACTCAGCCCTTGTCGTGAGCTTTAAAGGAATTGCCACTTGCTGTTTTTAAATTTGCCTCATAGTATCACACTGATTTTTATATCAGCTGCAGATTTAAGTTGCAGCTAAGTCTCTACTCAAGTTCATCTTCATCTTGTTCACTCTTCCTTTGTAATTTGGCTGCCAAACTTTTAAATAAACTGCTTTACAAATTCTAATCAAACTTAGCTACACATTACTAACTTAGGAAGCAGGAATTTAGCTTCTTTTCAGCCTTTGGTCAGCCTTTCAAATTCTGAATCTGATCTGAACACTTAGTAGCCATTTTCCTGTCCAATTCTGATCAGCAAAGATGCACTCGACACTTTTTGACATATTCCGGTGCTTCATTCTTTGATTCACAGCCTTGAAAAATCAAATTCAGATTCATCTTGATACCAACTTGTGCAAAAACTGCTTGTATGAAAATTTCTGCACAGATTCTCCTTGAACTCAGATTTGTCCAGCTGCAATTCAGCTCTCATTCTCAACCTTTCAGCCTTCAATTCCTGGTAATTTCCAATTGGTTTTGCTTTTAATCCTTGTCAACAGCCCCTTGCATCATTAAAATTAGTACAGCTGCAATTCAATTTAGTTGCAATCCATAAATGGTCAGCTGCTTGATCATTGTTTCGGCCACAAATTCAGATTGTCTCTGCTGCAAATCCATTCCATTCCATTCCAGATCAGATCAGTAACTTTGATTCCAGCCTCAGCAATGCATAGATTTTCAGAAATCTGCTCCCCAAGAGTTTTATCCAATTAAAAGCCATTCTACAAGTTTAGCTTCCCACTGATTTTTCTCTTCTTAAGCTCGATTGCAGAGATTCTACACTGATTTCCAGCATTCAATTCAGATAAAACAAAGTGGCTAAAACATGCTCCAAATTTTTTTTTCTTCTTGGTGCAGAATTTTTCTTTGTTTTCAGCTTTTGTTCCACTTCTGCTCAGCTTCTTTTTCTTTTGTTTCCCTTCTCTTTTTACATTCGATAAGTGGCAGTAGACCTCCATTGCAACCTAGTGCTATTGAATGAATTTGTTCCTCTTTGAATTCTTTTGCTTTTGGATTCCATCTCTTGATACTCAACTTGCCACTTCTTTCCACTTTAGCACAAACTTTTTCTTCCTTTGAAATGGCACAGATTTTTCCATTGCTTGCCACTTAAATCTTCAAAATATGATAAGGAAGCTCGATCTCCAATTGCTTCCATCTCTCTTGTTCATTCTTGGCACCAAACTCACTCACTTGGCACCTTTTGGCTTCAATTTCACAAAAAAAAAAATCGACATGAAGTGCATCCTTGATAAAAATTGCTTCCAAATCACTAATCACTCCCCCACACTTAAATCTTTGTCCGTCTCGGGCAAAGTAGTATCAAGAAAACATCCCAAGCAAACAAATCCATAGAAAAATTGGGGTTAAGATTAGGAATAAGGAAAGACAAATAGAATAGACATGATTTTTGCCAAAATTGATATGGAAAGGTAAACAAGGTGATTAGTCTCTATAGATGTGATCCAATCATTGAAATATGATTTTGAAAGATCCTAAGCAAGTTCTAGATACAATAACATATGTGTATCACAAATATAAGGCTAATTCTCACTAGGTAAAAATAATTCATCTCAATTCATCAATTAAGAATCTAAAACCAAGTAGTACTCAAGCATCCAAGATTTCATCCATTAGCTCAAACCCTAAGTTTTAACAACCAAATTTAATTTATTTTTAAAAGACTCTAAAATGACAATAAGTTAACCTAGAGGATACATTTATTCCTAGTCATGCAAGAAAAAGTGTGAAAAGAAATAACAAGGTATTTACAATGACTCCTATGCATTCTACTCTACTCATGCATTTATTAGCAAGGACTCAATTTAAAAGGGAAATTCTAGAAGGCATAGAAATGAAACATGCAATAAAAGAAAATACAAGAAAGAACAATCTCCCCTTTATTTCTGGTGGACGGAGTCTATCCAGAAGTAACCTCCATCGTGGTAGTGGAGGAAAATTGGTGGCTGAGAGAATTCGGACTCCCCCACACTTGAACTTTGCAGAAAAATGCTCCGGTGGCCGAAGGCGATTTAGGTTCAAAATCCATTGAAGGAATGGAGTGCTTCGAATTAGAGTAAAATCATCTCCTCCTTCTTTATGCCTTTTAGAAGTCCTTCCAGGAGGTTGAAGTCTATTCAGATGGAGCACCCACTCCGGAAGTCTTCTGGACCCTGCAAAACAATGTAATACCTCTCTCAAGCGTGCAGGGTCAGAAAGAAATAAAATAATATCAGTCTCTGCATGAAATGTATCCAAATCTGCATCATGTCCAATTAAATCAATTCTTGGTTCCTCAATAAATTTTTCACAATTATTTCCTATAAAATTTGCATCCAGAAATTTATCACAGATAATGAAATCAATTTTTGACATTTCAATAAAAATATCACAATTATTTCCTACCAAGGATATATCAAGCAATGTATCACAGCCAACAAAATCAATTTGAGGTGCCTCAATGAATTTTCCACAATTATTTTCAGCATAAGATATATCAAAAGACTCATCACAACAATCAACAATACTAGGCACTTTTAAAAAATTTTCACACTCAGCATTTTCATGATATGTATCACCACATGCTTCAAATTCAGCAACTTTAACACTAGGTATCTCTAGGGATTTTTCACAATCAAATTCTACAAGAGATGTATCCCTAAGTATATCACAAACAATAAGATCAGTTTGAGGTACCTCTATGCAATTTTCAGAAAAATTAGGAGGAGTATTTACCTGATCGTGCTGAAAAATACCTGGAGGTTCTACAGAAGTAGATGTATCCGTGTTCTCCTCCTGGTCAAATAATTGCTCCTCTTCAGGTTCAAGTTCTGGTGGACACTCAACTAAAGTAGGTGATCCTTGGGTTCTTGCTTCCACCATGCAAGTCCCTACACTTTCTGGTAATTGTGGTGGTCCCTGGGGCTTAGTGCAATCCCCTACACCTATGGAATCATCTTCCTCAACCATTCCTGTATCAACCAAATTAGAAAAATTAGGATCATTAACAACTAAATCATCACAAGATAAAAGTATAGAATGATCCTGTAAATTTTCAGAATTGAATTCAAAATTTTCACAAGCTCCGCTATCAATCTCCTCCAATTCCTCTAAATCAGTAGGAATGGGTGATTCTTGGGGCTCAGTGCAATCCCCTACACTCTCAATCCTATCCTCTGAATTTTCTGATGCATCAATCAATATAGGTGGTTCCTGGGACTCTGTGCAATCCCCTACACCTATAGAATCATCTGATTGTTCTGATCTTTGGGCTTGTATCTGATTCCATTGATCAACCAATTTTGCAAGGCGTTGTTGTTGTTGTAAATTTTGCTGTTGTTGTTGTTGTTGTTGTTGTAGAACTTGTTGTAGCATCTCCATCATTTGTTGTTGTAGAGCCTCATCCCAATCAGGATCATCAAAGCCTCCTTGATTAAACTGCTGAAATGGGAGGGGCTGAAAATTCTGAGTGTCTTGCTGAAAAGTCTGTCCTTGAAATTGGAAATCTTGTTGAAAATGTTGAAATTGTGGTTGAAAGGATGGTTGAACTTGCTGAGAATGGTAGCCCTGGAAATCTTGGATCTGAGGTTGAAATTGTGGTGGTAAAAATTGAGATTGCGCGGGCTGGAAATTCTGGTTACAAGGGTGAACTTGTTGTGGAAATTGACATGGTTGCTGGAAATTGGAATTAACTTGGTACCCTTGTTGAATTCCTTGAAAAGGTGATTGATCTTGTTGACAAGGTTGCTGAAAATTGGGCTGAAATTGCTGAAAGTGGGGCTGAAAATTCTGGAATTGTGGCTGCCCATTCTGAAAATTCTAGAAATTTGGTAGACTTGGCTGAAAATTCTGGCTAAAATTGTTGGAATTGCTGTGGTTGCTCGAATTGTTGTAATGGTGGCTGAAAAAACTGATTTGGTTGCTGGAAATTGGAATAGGGCTGTTGGAATTCTTGCTGTGGCGGTTGAAATTACTGTAATGGTTGATTGAAAGGTTGGTTCTGCTGAAATTGTGGACACGGCTGCTGGTAATTAGATGAGAACATTTTGAACTGGCAGTCCTGTCACAAAACAAACAAGAAAAATGGCAGTACCCGTATACAAAAGATAAAGCAAAATAAAATAGAACCCAATGATATGTCCAAAAGCATACAAGCAAAAATCAAACAAATCAACTAGTTGCTTCCCCGGCAACGGCGCCAAAAATTTAACGGACCCGAGATAGCTAGATTAAATGTTGTCACGAAATGTGTGGATCCGTCAGAATTTAGAATTTATAAAATGTGCTGGAAACCCTTTTTGCAATCAAAAATATGAAAACGTAGTAAAGGGGCCACAGGTCGTATTTTTCCTCGGGACTAGTTGATATTGTGTGATTCGAGCTTGTATTTATGTCGTTTGTGAATTTTGGGTTTCGAATAAAGTATAGTTTGGGTTTCAATTTAGAATGAAAACGCAATGAGAATAAAGAAGAAACTTAATTGAATGAGAAATGAAGTATTGAACAAGAATTGATAAAGAAATGAAGCAGCCGATCACTGATGAATCCAAAACAAGCTAATTCAGAATTGACAGAGCAGGAATCAGATTTCTAATGCAGAAATGCAATTGCAAACTAAAGTGCAGATCAAACAGGCAGATTCAGATTCATAGGCCCACATCTAATGTCTAAGAAAAACTGTCAACGAGTTAGAATTCACTTATATGCAATTCAGAAACTCAAAGGCATAATTGGTACGCAAGTGGAAAACTGATACGCAGCTTGTTCAGGAAATGCAGAAATAAAGTTCAGGCTTTCAAGAATTGATTTCTGCAACACATTAGATGAAAAGCCCTGTAAAAAGACTGATACGCAATTCACTTTGATAAGCTGAATACACAAGAGGAAACTAAGACAAGATTTAAAGATAACAAGCTGCAGTCTTAAGTATGTATTCGATTCATACCAGAACTATAACTGATGGCAAGCGAGTGAATGTACGGCAACCAAATCAATTGCAAATGTCAGAAGCAATTGAAGGCAGATACAGAAATTCAGAACTCAACTTGTGTGCAGAAACATCTTGAAGATAGAATTTAAGTGCAGACTGAAACGTGCAGAAATTCAGTGACAATATACATGCAGAAATTCCAGATGCAAAGACACGAATTCAGTAACAATTCATTGATACACCAAAACTGATGCTCAGAGATCAGGTTGATCAGTCCAGGAACGTAGCAGAAACTTGGCACAAACGAAACTGGAATGTGGCAGAAATGAAACTGCAGAATTTCAGAGAATGAAGAAAGGAATGCGGCTACGATTTGATTGCAAAATCAAACAAACAAATGGGATTAAATGGCACAATCTAATGTCAAACAAGAGGTAGAAGATCTAAATTCACTTGACCCAAACTACAAGAACTAAAACTGAAATTTTTGCAGAACATAAGTTGTAACTGATACGCAAGAAAAGGAAATGGCACGCAACCAAAATAAACCAAAGTAAACTGAAACTAGAAGCTATTGTTCACCAAACATGCTCCTAAATTACTTAACTTGAAGATTAAAAACCTAATTAAGCTAAACAATTCAGAAAACCAAATCTAAGTTGCTGGTACGAAAATGCAGAAACAGAACAAGTGCAGAAATCAAATTACAGCTACGAAACATGAAATTAGCTAGCTAAACTACTCCTCAACCCTTCCTCAGCTCAAGAACTTCTTGGTCGTCAAGCATGAGCTGGCTTCGAACCCCTAGGCTCAGCAAATCAGTGGAAAATCATTTCTGAAGTCGATTCTGCTCAAATCTACGCTTGGCTGGAATTTACAATCCGATCCACTCCATCTCAACTGGTGGAGCTGCGATGATGATTAGAGAATCGTCTAAGCTCACCTGAGAACCCCTACAAGTGGCTCAGACGCTTGGAGATGGATTGTGGATGAGAAGAAAATGGTCAGACTGAGGAATTGCCGAAACCCTCAAACAATCCCTGTTCCGGCGCAAATGGAGCTGAATTCTTCAAGGAACGATCACCAAAGACTCAATTCTTGATCTGGGATGGAAGTTGAGGTGGTCACGCCTTCTTGGAAGAAAAATTTGCAAAAGCGATGAAGAACTGTGGAAAACGGCGAAGAACAGTGAAGACGCGACCAAGAAGGAAGCTGCGCAAAATTTCCTTAAGTAATTAACATTGGACGGCTCAGATTGATTGGAGGAGATCCAACGGCTGATCTTGCTCTGATTGGAGTCAAACTTTGATGATGATGATCTGGGGTCAGGATCTGCCTCGTGGTAGCTCGGATCCTCCATATGTGCAACGGATGGTCCAGATCATCCTAATTTTTGAATGGACGATCTAGAGCCCTCCGAGCTTGATCCAACGATTGATTTAGCTCTGATTGGGATGAAACCTTCAGATCTTGATCAGAGTACTTGATCAACCCTAACCCTAGCTCGGATTGCTTCAGATGGTCCCGGATGGCTCAAATTTAGCCGCTTTTGAATCGAACGACCCAGATTTAATCATAATCTTGATAACTCAATCCGAGTCACTTCCGACTCAAGTTTGACCCAATATGCCCTAGATCCATGAACCTTTCATGCCTACAAAAATAGATCAAGAATTTAGTGGCCAAATAATCCAAATATGTGTAAATTTGCAATTAAGTCCAAAATAAAAGGAAATTCTAAAACCTAGGGTAATTTCACAATTAAGTAATAAAAACATAGGTCAAACATGGATTTTAGCAATTAAAATAATCAACAAAATGGTATCTATCAGGCAGTCGACTGGTATACCCCGAAAACTAGCCGTTGGCTAGCAATTAATGCTAGACTAGTCGACTGGTGCGGGGCTGGACAGACTACGAGTTTGTTCTGTTCGCCTATAAAAGGAGCACCTTTTTGCATCTGAGCGGTACGGTTCCGTACAGTGTCGAAGTGTTGCTCGTCTGAAGAGTGTTTTCTACTTCCTCTCACATTCTACTTCATTCTATAAAGAGGAAGATCTACTGTAAAGGTTTCTCCGCCTGAAGGAGAGTTTTCCATAGTGAAAGTGGTGCTCGCGGCGTGGATCCTTGGATTAGTCACCCATCTGGGTGGATTCCAAGTAAAAATTTCATTGTTAGCATAGTTTTATTAATTTGCATATTATTATTTCCGCTGCGCTAACGAAATTGTAGAGATCCAAACGAAAAGTGCTATTCACCCCCCCCTCTAGCACGCCAAGACGATCCATCAGTTGGTATCAGAGCCGGTTCGTTTCGGAAGAACTAACCGTCAACCGGAGCAAGTATAATGGCGTTTCAAGAGGGATACTCCACCGCACGACCACCCTTCTTCGACGGGAACGACTTCGCTTACTGGAAAGGTAGGATGCAGTACTACCTTATGAACGATATTGAAAACTGGATTAGTGTTGCAGATGGCTTCGAGGCACCCGTCGATGAAAGAAGAGAACCAACACCAATAAGATCATGGTCGAAGGAGATAATGAAGAGGGTGCAGTCCAATGCCAAAGCTACTACCACACTACAGTGCGGGCTCTCAAAGGAGCAACTGAACAAGGTGGGGCCGTTCAGGAGCGCCAAGGAACTGTGGGACAAATTGGTGAAATTAAACGAGGGGTCAAACGAATCTAGAAGAGCAAAGAAGGATTTGCTCGTGGCCCAATTCCAGTCCTTATCCATGAAGAGCAATGAGACTGTCAGCCAGCTACATGGAAGGGTGAAGGAGGTAATCAATGAGCTCCACGTGATTGGAGAGAAGATCGAGAACCGTGACATCATCAGGTACGTTTTACAAGCCTTCCCGAGAACCACCTTGTGGGCATCCATGGTTGATGCAGACAAGGTATCAAGGGATTTGTCCATTGTAAAATTAGATGACTTATTCTGTGAATTCGAGCTACACGAGCAAGCTAATGTCTCTGCCAAAGAGAAAGGTATTGCTTTTGTTGCAGAAAAGGAGAAGAAGAACGTGGTATACTCCTCCTCATCCGACTCAGAGGAATCCAGCGCCTCCTTGGATAGCGATCAAGAGGCGTTCATGGTAAGAAAATTTCGTAGAGCTTTTAAAAGTTTATCTAACAAGTCCTATGCTAGGACAGGGTCCAAAGGTAAGGGTAAGGCCAAGGACATCATATGCTACTGTTGGAAACCAGATGGCTAGAGAGGGGGGGTGAATATAGCCAATTACTTGGACTTTAAACACTTAAGAATTTCTGCAACTCAAAGATCAGTAGCACAGCGGAAAGAGTAGAAAACAGAGTGTGCAGAAAACTAAAACGAAAGCAAACCAACACAATTAGCAAGATCGCTAACAAGGAAGGTTTACAAGGTTCGGGGATAACTTGCCCCTACTCCTTGGCGTGCCCTTAAGATGGGTGATCCCTTGATCGTCGACAGATCAAGCCCCGGTGAACACCGGATAGAAAACAACCTCCTTCTCGGTGGAGTAACCTCTCCACAGCGTTTCAATCAAGAATATAGTGTTAAGCACAATGAAACACGAGAAAGATCTTACTCAGCACTTGGCAAAGACAAGAACACAGCAAGCTCCCTTAGAGCTCCACCCAGCGACGATCTCACGCAAGAACCCTTTCCCCGTGTCTTCTCGCTGTTGGACTCGAAGCTTCTTGTTCCTTCCTCCTGGTGCTCAAGCAAGGGATGGTTGCTTCTTGAATCTCAGTTGCTTGCACAAGATGGAACTTCAAAACACGCAAGCAAGTTGTGGAGAACTCAAAGGCGCAGCAAGAACTCAAGCCCCAAAGTTGTTCGCAAAAACCTCTGCTTCAACGAAGCCTTCTTCCGCCCTTTTGTTTCTCCACCAAGCGTCAGGTGACACCATCCCTGCAGCCACCAGCTGCTCACCTGCCAACGCCAGCTACCACTGAGCTCTCCCTGGACTCCCTGAGCTTCCCTCAGTCAAGCTCCAGTCTCAGCTCCAGTCTGCAGCTCGGCCGTTGCAACCTGAGATGGAAAAACGGACAAACCTGCTCCAAGGAAAAGTCTCCATTGACTCTCCTTGAGTGTTTGAATCCTTCCCTGTCACCTACAGCTTAATCAGACTGTTAGCACAGCATATCAATCAGAAAATCAAGGATCAGTGAGTGAGCACAGAGAATCAGATATGTTCAGAGCGTCTGACAACGCAATTTGAATTAAAGTGATCGGTCACCGGACCGATCCAGGGCTTGTGGGTCGGTCACCAGACCGATCCACTGCTTCGCTGGGATTCCCAGCTCTCGCGGCAATACACGCCTGATCGGTCTGGTGACCGATCAGAGTGAAGCCTGATGGGGACCGATCTGAGTGAAGCCTGATCGGTCCCCCAGACCGATCAGGTCTAATGAACAGTGATCTCGGAAATCAAATCCTAAGTCCCTGATCGGTCACCGGACCGTTCAAGAGCTGATCCGTGGGGGAACTCACTCACTATTCGCTCCCTGATCGGTCACCGGACCGATCATGAGCAAGGCAGTGAGGAAGCTGCCTGCTCCCTGATCGGTCGCCAGACCGATCAGGAGCCAAGCAACACGGCAACAACCTGCTCCCTGATCGATCACCGGACCGATCAGGAGCAACACAGTAGGTTCCCAACCTCACTATGCGCTCCCTGATCGGTCACCAGACCGATCAGACATCGCTGGATCGGTCACCAGACCGATCCACGAAGGAGCAGCGTGCCAATATCCCTGATCGGTCACCAGACCGATCCACGGACTCAAACCTAGCCCTCCAAGCTAGGATTTCATCCACCTTAACCCTTCAAGCTAAGGATTTTTCATCTAACTCTCCAAGTTGGGAATTTGCACCTAACCCTCCAAGTTAGGACTTTTCACCTAGCCCTCCAAGCTAGGACTTTTCACCTAGTCCTCCAAGCTAGGACTTTTCACCCAACCCTTCCGAGTTAGAACTTCATCCAACCTAGCCCTCCAAGCTAGGCACCTGACCCTCCAAGCCAGGACTTTTCACCTAATTCTCCAAGTTGGGACTTTGCACCTAACCCTCCAAGTTAGGACTTTTCACCTAGCCCTCCAAGCTAGGACTTTTCACCCAACCCTTCCGAATTAGGACTTTTCAAACACCTAGCCCTCCAAGCTAGGATTTTCTACACCTAACCCTCCATGTTAGGATTTTCCAACACCTAGCCCTCCAGGCCAGAATTTTCCATACCATGCCTAATCCTCGATCAGGACTTAATCATAATCATCATAATCATCAACCTAAACTAAAATCGGTGTCAACACCAAAACAACAATCAGGGTCAGACTGCATCAACAATCTCCCCCTTTTTATTGTTTGACAACCCGATTTTAAGTTTAGGGATTCTTAATCAATTTCCTCAAATCCAGAATCATAGGGGAATCAGGATCCTCCCCCTACAATATAATCATTATAATTATCCTAAACTTAACCAACCACACTCTCCCCCTTTGTCGAACACCGAAAAGGGTCTAGAGGGGCTGTTAAGTTTAACCATACTCCCCCTCAACCCTAGGGGTATCCCAAACCAACAAAGATGTGATTGATTTTTGATAACCATATGAACACATGTGAAAAAGATAGAGCAAGATATAGCAATCACATGCATCATACTAACATGAAATAACTACACACAAGGCATGGCATTTTAAGCATGGCATTTTTGAAATAATCATGTGCATTAAGTAGACATGGCATTTTAAGCATGATCATAGCGATATAGAATGAGGCATATAGGCAGATAGTAATCATGTGAACACAGATAAGCCAACATCCTAAGCATGATAAGAAATACATGCAAAATATCACCATACAAGCCACTAATGATCATAAGATGGCAAGAAATACATCAAAAACAAGCATAGTGGCTATACAAAAAATATCCAGACAGTGCATCAAAACCAAATCACGAAACAGATGCATATCAATGCACCGAAGTTAGAGTAAGTGTGGCACAAGGCCATAAAAGTCACGTCACAGGGCATACAACCCAATAGTCATACAAGATAAGCAAACAAACAGGCAGATCACAACCCAAGGCAGAGTACACCCAAACTCAACTATCAGCGGGGGGGGTCGTCATCCTGCATAGAATCATCCATCGTGATGTCGGCAGGAACAGAGGACCATGGTGCAGTACTGGCAGAGGGCGCAACTCCAGGGAATGTGTGCTGGTGCCACTCAGCGTACCATGTCTGCTGTAGAGTGCGAGATCTAGAAACGTCGGTCTCGATCGCGGTCAGTCTGCGATCGATGGAGCGAAAATCCAACCGAACCTCCTCGCGCCAGGTCACCCTCAAATGAATATCCTCCTGAAGAGTCCGATCCAGCTCTGAGAGCTGCCAGCAAAGATCTGGCTCGGGCTCGTCGTCATAATCAGCAGCAGCATCGGCTGGCCCCTGAACCTGTGGACCTCCCCTCGGTAACTCACCAAGAACCCTACCATCTTTCCAAACCAACGCCCGATCGTGCTCCCGAACAATGATGCCGGACTTGGCAAATGCCCGCCGGCCAAGTCTGCAATCCTGTCGGACCATAGGCATCGTACGGCCCTTGGTGATATCAACACCAACTGACATGAGCCAGTCGGTGATGACGTGACCAAAAGGGTGCGGCGGCTGGGCTCCCGATAAGATAACATGGCCTGGAAAATGCTCTCCATGATATCGAAGTCCAAGCGGCGGTGCATGCCGTAGAGCATCAGACAGTGATAGGGTCGAATCTCAGTTAAAGGTTTGGAAGTGATTAGTAGGATACAATTTGTGATAATCTTGAACAAGATGTAGCTAGTGGGAGAGAGACGAAGTGCTGCAAAGGTAGGAAAATCAGGGCCCAGCTCATCGAGACCGGCTGGCGAGGATAACCGAAGAAATACTAATGTATACCATCGGGAGTAACATCCGCAAAAGGTGCCAATAAAGGATCAGGAAGCTCGGGGTAGATCGAATACAAATTTGGTGATCGTCGACCACCCAAATACTCTGCTAAAATCTCGTAAGAAAAATCAAGAGTCCTTTTGGCGACTCGAGTAGTGAACTCGAAACCGCCTTGAGGACCTTGCTGGAGGTTATTGTAAAATTCGGAGACAAGGTCATGATTGATCGGCCGCTCAAGGGTGAGGAGAAAGCCAAGGTTATAGAAAGTGACTATCTCCATGATTGAAGGACAATACTCAGTCAGGAAAGGGACATCTATCGATCGGCAGGGTAACAATTTGAAGGTCCTTGATTGGAAAGCCTTCTCACAGGCGGCATTCGGAAAGCGAGAGCTCGAGGAAGGCTGTGGCCTTCTGGAGGGTGCAGATGAAGAGGGGGATTTCCCCTTTGAGCTGCCCTCCGCAGCTTCTTTACCCTTAGAAGATTTTCTAAAGAATTGAATTGATCATAGCACAAGAATAAAGGCATACACAAACCACACACGAATTAGTCATGGTATAAGATAATCAAGTGAGCAAGGTTGAGTTGATCATAAGAGAATAGATTTAATCAAAGGATTATGGCAACAGATTTGATCACAGAGACATAATCATGAGGTAAGACATTTGATCATAGGTAAGATATGGAGAGGAGAGGTCACGGCCAACACAAGAAGATCATGGCACAAAACAAACACCAAAACATGATTAGCTTCATACACATGTTCTATAGACGGATTCGTAATGAAACACTAAACAAAAACTCACTTGGGTGCCATTGATGGAGTTCTTGAAGGTTGGAAGAAAAGGGCTTGCGCAAGGGAAGGCTCTCAGCGCAAGAGATGAACGCAGACACCCTTCAGCGAGACAAACTTGCCGAAAACAGGGAGGAGCTCTCAGCGCAAGCGATCACGCACAGGAAGAAGGAAGGCTCAGAGAAACTCACGCGTAGGAGAAAGGGGGGATCGCACGCGCAGGAGAAAGCTTCGGTGGTGAAGGGTTTTTGGTCGGCTAGGGTTCAGGAGTAGAGAGACATCGTGATTAAAACGGTTGGTGGATCGGTCCACCAACCGCACTTTAATGCAGTTGAACGGATCACCGTTCGATCTGGGAGCGCCCAGACCGATCAGGCTCTGGCCTGATCGGACTGGCCTGGGCCTGATCGGTCGGGTGACCGATCAGGCAGGATCCTGATCGATCAGCTGATCGATCAGGATGCGATCAGTAAGGTCGGATGATGATCTGGAGGCCCCCTGATCGGTCTGTGGACCGATCCCAACAGGAAGCCAGATCGGTCCGGGGATCGATCCAGAGTAGCACAGAATGTTTAGGTCGAAATTTGTCCAAGTTTCTGCGACCCCTCTGATCGGTCTGTGGACCGGTCACTACAGGAAGGAGCCAGATCGGTCCGGGGACCGATCAGGGTTCCTGATACTCCCTGATACGACCTGAAACTTGCAGTTTCAGATTTTCAGAATTTTCCCAACGAGATCTGATGAAGTTTATCGAACTTGGACATGATCTCATGACTAAAATTGATCCCTAAACAAGGATCAAAGGTCCTTATAGGTTCAACAATCACTTTGCTCCACCCAAGTGAAGTCAAACTCAATCAACAATCATCCAAGCAAATTCAATCAAGTTTTGTACCAAATTCATGTTTCCAATCAAGTCTCCTTGATTAGAATGTCCAAGTATGATCATGGAGCCAAATACACATGTGTTATGCATTGGTTTTCCCCATACTTGGTCACCAAAGTGATTTTTATCTCGTTAACTTAATTTCTCAAGGGATGCAATGACATTTTGAGAAATTGAGTTGATCCTAACATCTCACCCCATTTCTAGCAAACAAAAACGTTTTGGTAAACCTTATAGTTTGTGTGAGATGTCCCCAAAGTTACCCAATTGTATCCCAACAATTAGAACTTATCATGAAGGGTTTTCGGATGCACTTTGAAATTTATGAAGCACGACACATTCCCAACTCCCTTCTTAAGAAACTAAACTCATTTTCGGGGAGTGGTTTAGTGAAAATGTCAGCTAGGTTTGACTTAGACTCTACATGTGAGAGTACAATATCTCCCCTAGCAACATGATCCCTAATGAAGTGGTGACGCACTTCAATATGTTTGGTCCTAGAGTGATGGACTGGATTCTTCGTTAAGTTAATTGTGCTAATGTTCTCACACAACACTTGCACACCTTTGTAACTTAATCCATAGTCCTCTGAAGTGTGAATCATCCACAACAATTATGACACACTCTCTCCCATAGCAATATATTCTGCCTCAGTCGTGGAGAGAGCAACACAATGTTGCTTCCGACTTGACCAACTAACCAAGGATGATCCTAGGAATTGGCAACCCCCACTTGTGCTTTTCCGATCCAACTTACATCCAGCGTAGTCGGAATCGGTATAGCCAATTAGATCAAATGATTCGGTACGGGGGTACCAAAGACCGACTCCTAGTGTGCCTTTAAAATATCTCAAAATTCGCTTAACAGCGATTAAATGAGATTCCTTGGCACCAACTTGATACCTAGCACACATACCCATAGTGAAAAGAATATCAGGTCGACTAGCTGTGAGGTATAGCAAACTATCTATCATGCTTCGATATTGAGTCAAATCAACGGGTTTACCACTCTCATCATTGTCTAATCTTGTGTTTGTAGCCATGGGAGTGGTTACCTCTTTTGAATCACTCATATTGAATTTTTGAAGCATTTCTTGTGTGTATTTCGATTGGTGCACATGGTGAGACTTTAGAGTTGGTTGAGAAAGAGGTCCTTCTTGGCTGTCCGGGTTTCATGAGTTCCTTCATGGAGCTCAATAATCTTATTCCATAGATCTTTAGCACTTGTGAAAGGACCCACCTTGACCAACTGATCCTTGGTCATCCCACATTGCAAGGTGACGATAGCTTTGGCATTAGCTTCCCCCTTCTTGACTTGCTCAGCCGACCAACTAGAAAACTCAAGCTCATTTCCCTCATGATCCTTTGGAGGGGAGAAACCCTCCTTCACTGAGAATCATATGCTCATGTTGGTTTTGAGGTAAAACTCCATCCTTGACCTCCAATATGGAAAATCAGTGCCGTCGAGGAATGGAGGTCGGTTTGTGCTGTAGCCCTCTCCTCCCATGGCCATCTTGTTAACTCTCGGTTGTTAATCCGTTAACAGAGCCCCAAGCTCTGATACCACTTGTTGGAACCCGGATGGCTAGAGAGGGGGGGTGAATATAGCCAGACATAAAAATCGCTTTCTATCTTTTGAGATTTCTGCACTTCAATGTTAGTAGCACAGCGGAAGCAAAAACCAAACAGAGTATGAATACAGAAATGAAAAGCCAACTATAAACGCTAACAAGGATCGTTTACAAGGTTCGGGGATAACTTGCCCCTACTCCTTGGCGTGCCCTTAAGGTGGGCGATCCCTTGATCGTCGGCAGATCAAGCCCCAGAAAATCCGGATATCAAATCCTCCTTCTCGGTGGAGAAACCTCTCCACAGCGTTTCAAACAATATATGGAATTAAGCACAATGAAACACAAGAAGAAACCTTACTGAGCACTTAGGAAAGCAAGAACACAAGCAAACCCCTCACCGAGCTCCACCCAGCCAAGATCTCACGCAAGAACTCCCTCTTCGTGTCTTCTTGCTGATGGACTCACCGAGCTCCTTGTTTCTTCTTCCAAGTGCTCAAGTATGCAATCTCTCAACAGGTTGCTTCAAGGATCAGAATATGTGTAGTAGCAACCTCCTTTGTAGTTGTAGCTCAAGCACAAAGCAACAGAGAGCACGAACACAGCCCAGCCAAACTTCCCAAGTTTTCTGTCTTGTTCTATCAGCTCCTCTGCATCAGCTTCAACTTAAGCTCTGCTCACCATCACAAGCTTCATCAGCATCCACTGAGCCAGCCTGAACCCACTGACCTCCCTGAGCACTCAGTCCACTGAAGACCTCCTCTCCAGCTGAGCCTCCGTCAGTCGCCAGCTGCGTCAGTTGCCCGTTGAAACCTGAGAATGAGAAACAGCCAAACCTGCTCAACGGAAAGCCTCCCATTGACCCTCCTTGAGTGTTTGAATCACCTGCTATCACCTGCACACTCCAACAGAGGCTTAGCAATGCATATCAAATGAAATCAGCAAGTAGCAGAGAATCGGCAGTGAAAACAGTCGCGATCAGAGCTTCTGACAGCGTATTTGAATTAAAGTTCTGCTGGTGACCGATCAGGGAGGAGCCTGATCGGTCACCAGACCGATCCAACAGTCTACTGCACACTCCTGATCGGTCACCAGACCGATCCAGCAATCAAGCTCCAGCCTGATCGGTCACCAGACCAATCAGGCTGCTTCCTGACCGATCAGTAGTCATCCTGATCGGTTATAGTGAGAACCTTGCAATAAATGATCGTTCACTAGACTGATCTGAACAGTATCCCTGATCAGTCACTAGACCGATCAGGAGCAGATCAGCAAGGGAACTCAACTCACTGTGGGCTCCTTGACCGGTCACCAGACCGATCAGGAGCTGTGCAATGAGTGAAACACACACTCCCTGATCGGTCACCAGACCGATCAGACATCGCTGGATCGGTCACCAGACCGATCCACGAAGGAGCAGCGTGCCAACTCCCTGATCGGTCACCAGACCGATCCAGGGATGCAGACCTAGCCTTCCAAGCTAGGATTTCATTCACCTTAGCCCTCCAAGCTAAGGATTTTTCAATCTAACTCTCCAAGTTGGGAATTTGCACCTAACCCTCCAAGTTAGGACTTTTCACCTAGCCCTCCAAGCTAGGACTTTTCACCTAGCCCTCCAAGCTAGGACTTTTCACCCAACCCCTCCGAGTTAGACCTTCATCCAACCTAGCCCTCCAAGCTAGGCACCTGACCCTCCAAGCCAGGACTTTTCACCTAATTCTCCAAGTTGGGACTTTTCACCTAACCCTCCAAGTTAGGACTTTTCACCTAGCCCTCCAAGCTAGGACTTTTCACCCAACCCTTCCGAATTAGGACTTTTCCACACCTAGCCCTCCAAGCTAGGATTTTTCCACACCTAACCTTCCAGGTTAGGATTTTCTCACACCTAGCCCTCCAGGTTAGGACTTTTCACACCTAGCCCTCCAAGCTAGGACTTTTTCACATGCCAGCGTGCGATCTCCCGATTCACCTGGACTTAATCCAAATCCATTCAACTAAACTTAAATCGTTGTCAACACCAAAACAATAATCGGGCCAGACTGCATCAACACTTTTGACATGAAACACTTAGCAGAAACATTAGTAGCACTTTTAAATGAAACTTGATAAATATTGTCTACTCTTGTTCCTACTAGTACCGTGTCCAAGGTGTCATGTTGTCTAACTAGACATTGACTTGGTTGAAAATCAATTGTGTAACCCATGTCACACAATTGACTGACACTTAGGAGATTAAATTTCATCCCCTTGACTAGAAGGACATTTGAAATTCTAAGACATTCGGATATTTGAATGTCTCCTATTCCTATGACCTTAAGACTACCATTGTTACCAAATGAAACATTACCTCTACTTTTCTTGTGAAGTGTGGTAAACAATGATCTATCCCTGGTCATGTGTTTGGAGCATCCACTATCAACGAACCAAGTTGATAGATGCTCCCCCTCAATCATAACCTCTTCATCATCCGAAGATGATGAAGCCGCGTTTGAGGCGTTGGAAGATTCATCACTGCTCTCTTCTCCAAGAGCCATGAGTGTCACATGCCTTGTGCTCTTCTCCTCCTTCTCTTCATCGGATGAGCTTAAGGATGACTCATCCCAAGTGGCCTTCAAGGCCTTCTTCTTTTTCTTCGATTTCTCCTCTTTCTTTTTGGATTTCTCCTCCTTCTTCTTTAATTTTGGGCATTCATTCTTGAAATGCCCTTTCCTACCACACTCAAAGCAAGAAGCATTAGTCTTATCAAGTTTGGCTTCACTAGAGTTACCTCTACTCTTGAAGCGACGACCCCTTCTCATCATCCTTCTCACAAAGTTCGCCATCTCGGAGGATGAGGAGCCGCTGCCATCTTCCTCGGAATCGGACTCGGATTCGGAAGAGGATGAAGATGAAGTGACTTCCTTCTCATTCTTCTTCTCCTTCTTCTTCTTATTGGATCGATCCCCTGCAACTAAGGCAATCCCCTTCTCCTTGGGGCCTTTGTTAGCCATTTCATGCAATTCCATTTCACAAAACAAATCATCTAACTTAACAATGGATAAATCCTTGGATACTTTGTAGGCATCCACCATGGATGACCATAAAGCATTCCTTGGAAATGCTTTTAGTACATACCTCACAAGGTCGCGATTCTCGACCTTTTCATCAATCGAATGAAGCCCATTGAGGACTTCCTTGAACCGGCTATGTAGCTCACTTACCGATTCATTTTCCTTCATGGAAAGGTTTTGTAATTGGTTGAGAAACAAATCTCTCTTAGCGATCCTTGAGTCTCGGGTGCCCTCGTGGAGTTCGATGAGCTTGTTCCACAAGTCCTTAGCACTTGTGAAAGGACCAACCTTGATGAGTTGGTCTTTGTTCATGCCGTATTGTAGAGTGACGACCACCTTCGCGTCGGCTTCACTCTTCCGAGTTTGTTCGGCTGTCCACCGTGAAGACTCAAGTTCTTTGCCTTCATCATCCTTAGGAGGGGTGAAGCCCTCCTTCACCGTGAACCAAGTGTGGATATCCATCTTCAAGTAATATTCCATCTTCGATCTCCAATATTGGAAATCTGCGCCATCGAAGAATGGAGGTCGGGTGGTGGAAAAGCCTTCTCTCAAAGCCATGGATGTAGCTCTCGGTTGTTAATCCGCAAAAACAGAGCCCCAAGCTCTGATACCACTTGTTGGTAACCAGATGGCTAGAGAAGGGGGTGAATATAGTCAATCACTTGGACTTTAAACACTTAAGAATTTCTGCAACTCAAAGATCAGTAGCACAGCGAAAAGAGTAGAAAACAGAGTGTGCAGAAAACTAAAACGAAAGCAAACCAACACAATTAGCAAGATCGCTAACAATGAAGGTTTACAAGGTTCGGGGATAACTTGCCCCTACTCCTTGGCGTGCCCTTAAAGTGGGCGATCCCTTGATCGTCGGCAGATCAAGCCCCGGTGAACACCGGATAGAAAACAACCTCCTTCTCGGTGGAGTAACCTCTCCACAGTGTTTCAATCAAGAATATAGTGTTAAGCACAATGAAACACGAGAAAGATCTTACTCAGCACTTGGCAAAGACAAGAACACAGCAAGCTCCCTTAGAGCTCCACCCAGCGACGATCTCACGCAAGAACCCTTTCCCCGTGTCTTCTCGCTGTTGGACTCGAAGCTTCTTGTTCCTTCCTCCTGGTGCTCAAGCAAGGGATGGTTGCTTCTTGAATCTCAGTTGCTTGCACAAGATGGAACTTCAGAACACGCAAGCAAGTTATGGAGAACTCAAAGGCGCAGCAAGAACTCAAGCCCCAAAGCTGTTCGCAAAAACCTCTGCTTCAACGAAGCCTTCTTCCGCCCTTTTGTTTCTCCACCAAGCGTCAGGTGACACCATCCCTGCAGCCACCAGCTGCTCACCTGCCAACGCCAGCTACCACTAAGCTCTCCCTGGACTCCCTGAGCTTCCCTCAGTCAAGCTCCAGTCTCAGCTCCAGTCTGCAGCTCGGCCGTTGCAACCTGAGATGGAAAAACGGACAAACCTGCTCCAAGGAAAAGTCTCCATTGACTCTCCTTGAGTGTTTGAATCCTTCCCTGTCACCTACAGCTTAATCAGAGTGTTAGCACAGCATATCAATCAGAAAATCAAGGATCAGTGAGTGAGCGCAGAGAATCAGATATGTTCAGAGCGTCTGACAACGCAATTTGAATTAAAGTGATAGGTTACCGGACCGATCCAGGGCTTGTGGGTCGGTCACCAGACCGATCCACTGCTTCGCTGGGATTCCCAGCTCTCGCGGCAATACACGCCTGATCGGTCTGGTGACCGATTAGAGTGAAGCCTGATCGATCCCCAGACTGATCAGAGTGAAGACTGATCGGTCCCCCAGACCGATCAAGTCTAATGAACAGTGATCTCGGAAATCAAATCCTAAGTCCCTGATCGGTCACCGGACCGTTCAGGAGCTGATCCGTGGGGGAACTCACTCACTGTTCGCTCCCTGATCGGTCACCGAACCGATCAGGAGCAAGGCAGTGAGGAAGCTGCCTGCTCCCTGATCGGTCGCCAGACCGATCAGGAGCCAAGCAACACGGCAACAACCTACTCCCTGATCGGTCACCGGACCGATCAGGAGCAACACAGTAGGTTCCTAACCTCACTGTGCGCTCCCTGATCGGTCACCAGACCGATCAGACATCGCTGGATCGGTCACCAGACCGATCCACGAAGGAGCAGCGTGCCAATATCCCTGATCGGTCACCAGACCGATCCAGGGACTCAAACCTAGCCCTCCAAGCTAGGATTTCATCCACCTTAGCCCTTCAAGCTAAGGATTTTTCATCTAACTCTCCAAGTTGGGAATTTGCACCTAACCCTCCAAGTTAGGACTTTCCACCTAGCCCTCCAAGCTAGGACTTTTCACCCAACCCTTCCGAGTTAAAACTTCATCCAACCTAGCCCTCCAAGCTAGGCACCTGACCCTCCAAGCCAGGACTTTTCACCTAATTCTCCAAGTTGGGACTTTGCACCTAACCCTCCAAGTTAGGACTTTTTACCTAGCCCTCCAAGCTAGGACTTTTCACCCAACCCTTCCAAATTAG
Organism: Boesenbergia rotunda; assembly: GCA_024364735.1. Taxonomy (NCBI): domain Eukaryota; kingdom Viridiplantae; phylum Streptophyta; class Magnoliopsida; order Zingiberales; family Zingiberaceae; genus Boesenbergia; species Boesenbergia rotunda. The sequence goes on along the minus strand of JAGFNQ010000539.1, from coordinate 232,337 downwards.
GACTTTTCCAACACCTAGCCCTCCAAGCTAGGATTTTCCACACCTAACCCTCCAGGTTAGGATTTTACAACACCTAGCCCTCCAGGCCAGGATTTTCCATACCATGCCTAATCCTCGATCAGGACTTAATCATAATCATCATAATCATCAACCTAAACTAAAATTGGTGTCAACACCAAAACAACAATCAGGGCCAGACTGCATCAACAGCTACAACTGCCACCAAGAGGGACACATGAAGAACGAGTATCCTCAATTGAAGAGAAGAGACGACAAGAAGGAGGAGAAGAAGAAAGGTGACAAGAAGAAGTAAAAGGGAAAGGAGAAGGGTGTCACCAACCTCAATGCGACATGGGATGATCCATCATCCTCAGAGGAAGAAGAAGACCAAGTCTCCCACTTTGCTCTTATGGCGCAAGACCACTCAGATTCATCAGATGATGAAGGAAGCTCAAGTAGTGAAGATGAGAGCTCCTCCTCTTCATCATCCGAGTCAGAAGCTTCGGTAAGTGAGGTATACCACTTACCCTCCTCTACTTTAGTAAAGATCATTTCTAGCACTAACATGGACTTAGCTAAGGCTAGAAGTAAGATTAAGGATCTAAAAGAAGAGATTGTCATGCTTAGAGTAGAATCTACCAAACTTGAAGAATTGCATGCTAGTTCTATTACTTCATATGCTTCACATCTTGAAACTGAAAATAGGGAACTAAGGAAAAAGGTAGATGATCT
>JAGFNQ010000539.1:211140-229347 GCA_024364735.1 Boesenbergia rotunda | reverse complement strand
CTTGACCCGCTCCCACCACATACGAGCATCTCCAGTTAGGCAGAAGGAGGCACATTTGACCTTCTCGACTTCTGGCCAGTCAAGAAGCTCCATCGTGCTCTCTAAGGTCTTGAACCAAGCCTGGGCATCCCAGGGCTCAGTCGTGCCTGAGAAGCTTTCAGGTTTCAGCCTCTGCCACTGGACTAGGTATGCTTCTTATCTTCGGTTCACGGCAGGGGTCTCCTGTGTGACTGGTGGAACTTCAGCCACCACTGGAGTTTCCACTCCTGCTGTGGGTGGTGTAGGGGGCACTGGGTGCTGATTTGCCATCAGTGTGGCAATGGTCTTCTGTTGCTCTGAAATCTGTGCTTGCATTTGAGCAATGACTTCCATTAGGTTTGGCTGTTCTGTGCCAGGCTCATTGTTATCTGGAACTGGAGTTCTGTTCCCTGCATTAGGAGCTCGGCCTCTTCTTGCCATCTAATAATGCATAAGGGAACAAGAAATCACTACTACATCTTTAGGTATAGACTTGTCTTCTTACTTAGTAACCTAATATCCATTCTAGGGATTAAACATGATTTCGTGATACTAAGGTATTAAACATGCTTCCTTGCTCTATGCACATATGAGTAAGTACTTAAGCATTTCTCTATACTACAATTAAATAAAGGAGCAATAGAAAAACTGAAACATAAAACTTTCTTACTTGAAGACGGCAAGGTTGATGCTGATGTGTGTGTGATACTGGAGAATGGGAACTGCTCTGATTTCAACTGTAGCGACCCGCCTTCTCTACCTTAGACGGACCGTTACTTGTCTACTTCTTGACTCTAATGCACGACTAAAAATGCAGAACTTTCTTACTTTTTTTGTATTTAAATATATCTAAGAATGATATTCTAACTTTAATAGTCATGCATTTAAACTCATCACACAAGGCTCTATAACATTACTAAAGCATTATGGAATATGAATGTAACTTTTCTAAGCATATTTAAAGCAATGAAAACTTAATTCAAAAGGGGACTAACAACATCTTGGCACATGCATCAAATAACTCCTAAGCATTTCTACCTATCCAAACTCCACTTATCAGATTCTATAACATTTCTAGAACTTCATAGAATGTAAATCTTACTTTTCTACCGAATTTACAAGCATTTTAATGACAATTAGGACTTAGTCCAAAAGGGAATAATAAGCTCAAGAATAAGTCTAAAATTCAATGTATCAACATGCTAAACTACTCATGCCCTTGCTCATCTAGTGCATTCACAAAAGTATGCATACTAATTGAAATGACATGGGATCTTCATTCTATAAAATTGAGCATGTAAAACTATCCAAAGCATAAATGTTTAATAAACTCCATAACACAATAACTTGGAATTTGGAAACCTCAAACATTGCATTTCAAATAAGCTAAACTGTCTCGTCCCAAGGACCTCTCCAAGGTCAGCCACCACACACACATTACTCAGCACCGCCTTGTCGCCTTCCTTTAGAATTCATTACCTTCATCCTTACCTGCAGCAAGAGGAAATGCAACTAATAAGCATAAAGCTTAGCAAGTACTATCTAGCTCACAAAATCTCGAAATGTGCAAGCATGCTTTTTAAACAATGTGAAATCACATGAGATACTTTTATGCTTAAAAGAAACACTAAAACATGTATAACTCAAAACATGCATACTCAAGCATTAATACATCTTAGCTCACTTTTTCTTGGCTTAGCTTGAAACTTTAGCAATTCTTTAATTTTAAATCTTTCTTTAACTTTTAGAAAATTTCCTTAAATTTTAGAAAAACTTTGCTAAAGCATATACTTGAAAATAATAACTCACTTGGATTCACTTAAGACGTAAGTACCATCTTATGCGCGTTCCCTAAAAGGTTGGGGTAGCGAGCCGCCAATCCTAATAGAGCAGACCTTGGTCTACCAGGGCCAAGACCTTGGAATTGGACACCTGAATTTCTTTAACGATGCCCTTGGACGCCGGGTACTGGCCTTAGAAAATAAAATAGCTTTTCTCTCTTTTCTTTCTTATCATTAAATGCCTTGGCATTTTATCGAACAACTTGTGTGCCCAAATCCCTAAGTCTTGACTTTTGAGGATTTCGTAAGGCCTTGGCCTTCTCTTTTCTTTTTCTTTATCTTCCTTCCCTTTTCTTATAGATTTCCTAGACCCTTAACTCACATAGGATACTCTATCAAATATATAGAAGCATATAATGAACTAAGATCATATGCATAATCTTAAACAAAAAGGAAATATCTCTTTTAAAACTTTCAAGGGAAAATTCTTGCGGGAAACCGCCTCTTACTGCAGGTGAGCAGTACTTACCTTAATATCTTGGACTTACAACCAAGAACGGCGTCGGAGGTTCCGGAGAAACTCGGAGTCTCGGAGATTTCTTCGCGTTCACGCGTTCCTCTCGTCGTGGGGATTCCGAATATCGGAAAATCTCTCGGAGGAGAGCCTTGGCCGGCCACCGGAGGAAAGCCCTAGGGCTTGGTGTGTTTTCGCCCAAGAGAGGAGAGAAGAGGGCGGCGTGCGGCTGGTTTGGGCGAGGAAGGGTTTGAGTTGAGGGAAAATAAAACTTCTCTCCTTAATTATCTATTTATACTTATGGGGCGAATTTACCTAATTATACCTTATCTATTGTTTCGCTCAATCTATTTCAACAAAACACACCAGCGCAGCTGGTCTGCCCATTCATCTCTCACAGCGTAGGTGAAGGGTTCAATTCCCACTTACGTGGTTTTTTGTTTATAACCCTTTTTGCCACTTTCGCTTACGGAAAAATTCTATAAAAATATTCTAAAAATTCCTAAAAATATCTAGAATATTTTTAAAATATTTTTAACTATTTTCAAGGACTTTAAGGACATAAAAGGGAAATTTTGGGGCGTGACACTTGTTTATTTACTTTCTATAATTTACCATGCTTAGACCTAGGACTGGTTAGATTAAGGACTAAAACGATTAACTAAAATTTGAACAACATAGTATTGGGTGGCGGTGAGATGATAGTATGTTAGGGAAGCCTTTTCTAATAAGGTCAAGTATACTCTACTTGGTCTCTTTAGACTGGTGAAACTAGCCGAAGCTACCGATCCAAGACCCAAACTAGTTAGACCAGAATTTCTCAAAAAGTAATTTTGAAAGTGAAATTTCACTAAAAGGCTTTGTCAAGGAAAGGGTTGATGATCCAATAAGGCTACGGCCAAAGATGGCCTTGTGCCTCGCCAAGACCTGGAAGCTAATTTTTGAAATTCAAATTCAATTTACTCTTTGTCAAATTTGAATCTAACACAAATTTCAATTAATCCTAGATTCAAGTATTTCTTTTTCAAAATAAATTTTAAACTAATGGTTTTCAAAATTAATTCAACCTTTCAAAATTAATCATGGTCTTTCAAAATAAAATCTTTACTTCAATTAAAACATGTCTCACAAAACCCATAAGGTTAACGTGATTGATAACTCTAATTGGGTGAGACAGACTAGGTTGTGAAAATCAATTTAGGTCATCCTTAATTCTAATTGGATCCAAATCAACAAACTCTTTATGTGTAGGAACATAAAGATTTAGACCAATGGATGTTGGATAGCGGATACTCCAACACATGACTGGAGATAAATTTAAATTCACCAAACTCAAGTTCATGAACCTAGGCTCAGTAGCATTTGGCAACAATGCTACACTCAAAGTCGTTGGGTGATAACCGTTTTTGTCGCGTTACGGTTTCAAATACAATTAAAATATCGAATTCCTCTAAACTAATGTAGCATAGAGTAACTCGAGTCGTATCCCAACGAATATAGTTGGTACAAGATAAATCTCAAGATCGTATCTTATTGCTTTTGGGTTTTGGGATATGAAACTGGGTTTTGGATTTAAGAGCTAGGACTACGAAATGAATAACAGAGCAAGTAGGAAAATCTAGTTCTAATTGATGGAAGAAAGCCAATATGACAGAGGCATTCAAGAAGTTAAGCATCAATAAAACCTAAACATGAAGCAAAACTATAGCATTGAAGAAATCTAGACTGATCTAACTTAATTGCATTTAAATAAAGACAAGAACATTAAAACTAATGAAAGAGCAATACAGAACAAAGATTAAACAACTAAGAAACATCACAATTGAAAGTTTTGTTCTAAGAAACATTTAATCAAACACAATTTAGGCATGCTTCAAATGGCATTCAAGTAAGTTCAAATTGAAATGGAAAGATCCATCTATTACAAACATTCAACAAACTATCACCAACATTCACCAATTACGATCAATCAACATTTGAATCAAATTGAAACATGCCAATAATCCTACAATTCTGTGCTGTGAAGAGTTGCTAAGGTAAAGAAAAATTGCGGCTGAGTAATGGAAGGAAGCTTGATATGCTGTGAAGAAAAATCCATCTATTACAAACATTGCGGTGAAGAAAAATTTCTGTGCTGTGAAGAGGAATGTGCCGACTGCTTGATACGCTGTGAAGAAAGCTGCTGAGAAGGAATTGAAATTGCTGAAAGGAGATCTGCAATGGAAAAGCTGTGAAGAAATACAATTAATGAAGAAAAATTGCTGAAGAAATACTGAATTGGTTCGGACGAAGGCTCGTCACTTCCTTCAACCCGAAAGAATGCTGCAAAGGAAATCTACTGGAAATGGAAAACAATTGCTGATAAGAACAACTGGAAATTCGGAGAAGAAATTGTGAAATCTAAGAAAAGAGAAACTGCTGTAATGCTGATAAGGAACTGCGGCAGTGGAGTGAATGATAGCCTCGATCGAGTCGGGAACCCCTCAAACCCGAGAGAAAGCTGCGATGGAATCAGCTAGGGTTCGGAACCCCTGAACCCTAGCTGTGGTCGGCGGCGTTGGTGATGGAGAGGAAGTCCGGCCGGCGATGGTTGAGTCGACTAGGGCACGGACCCGCTACCCTAGCTTGCGGCGGTGATGAAATGGTGGAGACGCCGGCGGAGGTGGATGAATGAGTCGGGAACCCCTCAACTCAGTTGATCGAAGCTCCGGCGACTAGGGCACGAACCCGCTACCCTAGCTGCGGCGATGATGAAGATGGAGGAGAAGAAGATCGCCGCTGGCCTGCGTGTGGAGTCGATGCCGTGCCCTAGCTCTGCGTGTGTCCCTTTTGTTTGGCTGCGCGTGGATTCAGTTGGCCCAGCCAACTTCAGCGGTTCGGTCAGCCCCTTTGATTCAGCCTTTTGGTTCAGCCAGTACATCCAGCTCAGTCCAGTTCCAGCCAAGCTGCTAGGTTTGGTCAGCCTTGGGTTGAATCAGCTTCAGCAAATGGGTTCAATTTCAGATTCGGCCCTGGTTCAGTCAGCTTCAGCCCTGAGTTCAATCCAGCTTGGGTTCAATCAGCACTTGGTTTAGTCAAACAGCTCAGCCAAGCCAGCTTCAGTTGGTTCAGCCAACCCAATATTTAATCCATTAGCAACGGACGGCTGAGATCGATTTGGCTTCATCCAACGGTCAGATCTTTTCAGATCTGAACCAAACTTCACAGATCTCAATCAATGGTCCTGATCTACCTGTTCCCAGCTCGGATTAACCAGATCAGTGGCGGATGGTCCAGATCTTCCCTTTTCTTGAACGGATGGTCTAGAACATATTGAGCTCGATCCAACGGTCAGATCACTTCTGATTTGGCTGAAATTTTCAGATCTTGATCTCTGGTCATGATTGATTCTATGTTGAACTCGGATTGACCAGAAGATGACCGATGGCTCAGATCTAGCCGTTCTCTGAAATGGACGGCTCCTAATAATCCGATGCTTGATCCTTTCAATCTGGATCCAATGCTGACTCAAGTCTGACCCACTTTTGATCTAGGTCCATGATCAATTGAAGCCTACAAAATAATATCCGAATTTAGTGCCAAAAATATCCCAAATATACAAAGATTAGAATTAGAAGCGAAAATGAAGGGAATACATGAAACCTAATACAAATGCAAACTTAAGCATATAAAATATGGATCAAACATGGATTTTAGAGCCTAAAATAATCAGCAAAAATGGTGGTTATCATTGGGTCAGGTAACATTGAACTCAAATCTGATTTTATAATCAAAAAGGTACTTTTGGTTGAAAACTTTAAATTTAACATGCTTAGTATAAGTCAATTATGTGATACTGGCTATGTAGTTACCTTCACCAACTCTGACTGCCTGATTAGAAATTTGCAAGACTCAAAAGTCATGCTTAAGGGTACTAGGAAAAATAACGTTTACACTATAAACCTACCCTTAATACCGAAATGCTTTTTAACTCAGTTAGAAGAATCAAACCTCTGGCATAGGAGATTAGGTCACACTAATCTACGATTAATTTCAAAAATCACCCAACTTGGCCTAATTAAGGGAATACCAAAAATTAAAAACCATGAAAACATGATATGCGAATCATGCAACCAAGGTAAATAAACCAGGTTTAATCACAAACAAATTCAATCAGACCTAACTCAAACCACACTTGAGCTCCTGCACCTTGACCTATTTGATTCACATGGACCCAAGTCACTAAGCGGAAACCGGTACTGCTTAGTAATTATCGATGATTACTCTAGGTTTACTTGGGTTAGGTTCCTAAAGACTAAAGATGAAACCCTAAACTTATTTATTAATTTTTGTAAGATAATTGAAAATCAAAACGATATCAAAATCAAAAGACTTAGGAGTGATCACGGGGGAGAGTTTGAGAATCAACGGTTCGAGGAGTTTTGTAGAATAAACGGGTATATACACGAATTTTCGTGTCCTAGAACCCCCCAACAAAATGGGATAGTAGAACGGAAAAATAGAACCCTACAGGAAGCCACTAGGATGATGCTCAACGAATTCAATCTAGATAACCAATTTTGGGCAGAAGCAATTAGTACGGCTTGCTATATCCAAAATAGGGTCCTAGTTACCAAACGACACAACAATCAGCTTTACTTTCTAATTACTTGTTTGATAAGTTGCAGTACTAGTTTAATTAGAAGGCAGTTAGGGTTATGCTTAGTAGAATAGGACTACTCTATTTATGTTTTTTTTAAAACTGTTATATTTTGAAAAATCACTTGTTTAATTTTAAATGATTTTTCGACTTAGTTTTTATCAAAACTTACCCCTTTCAAAAATAGGGTTTTTCGCAAATGGACTTAGCTTAGGTCCTAGCATCTCACAAGCACCTTAGGGTACTTTTTGATTGATAACCTAGACTGGGTTGAGATGCTTAGGTCTATGCCTTAATTGAAGATGCTTTAAGTCAGTGCATCTGCAGTAATTGGGGCACTAAATACCAACTGAACAGTAATCAGGTTAAGTATCAAGTTTAGAAAATCTAACTTAATTAGATCACTTAACTTGACTAACCCTAACAAAAGCTATTGTTTATAACAGTTAGTAAGTAGCTAACTGGGTTAGATAGGACCCGAAAGAAAAAATTCAAATTGATTTGGTTTAGTTTAGTCTTAGAATTGGTTCAGTACAACACCATACTTTGATTACTTATTTTTCTTGCTATATTTTTGATATATGGTAAAGGGGGAGAGATTGGAAAGGAGAGAAAAGAAGGTTTTAAAATTTCTTAAAATTTCAAAACTTTATCTCCTTTTTCAAAAAGTAAAGCTCTTTAAGTACTTAAATTCGTTTTGAAAGTCAATTGCTTTTTGCTTTTCAAAAACATGCTAAGTACTTAATCAAAAATTTTCTGGAAAATTTTTCTAAGTTATAAACTCAAAATTTTTCTTATTTTCTATGTATTAAAACCTCGAAATCAGTGTAGAAATTTTTCTAAAGTGCAAAAACAAATTGTTTTAAGTACTCAACTTAAAATTATTTTTTAACCCAAATAGTTAATTCAAAATTCTTTAAAGTACTTAAAATTATTCTCATTCTTCGAAGTACTTAAGTTCTTTTTGAAAGTTAATTTCTTGTCTTCAAAATTGTTTAAAGTACTTAACTCAAAATTTTCTCATTCTTCTAAGTACTTAAGTTCTTTTTGAAAGTTAATTTCTTGTTTTCAAAAACATGATAAGCACATACTCTAAATTCTCTAAGTGTTAAAGATTTTCTAAGTGCTAAAGATGTTGAAAATTTTTGGACAACTCAAAATATATTAGAAAATCTTCTAACTTAAAAATCTCATTTTGAAAAATTTTCTAAGTATTGAAAACCGAAAAAAAATTTCACAACGACTTAGGAATTTTTTCAAAAACCCCACGAACGTTTCAAAAACTTAGGGGGAGATTTCTTCCAAGGGGAGGAAAATTAAAGCTGATATTTTCTTTTTGTTTAACATAACTTTTTAAAATGGGTTGTCATAAATCAAAAAGGGGGAGATTGTTGGTGCAGGACGCACCTGAGTCAGACTTGGGTTTTGATAATGGCAAAGGGTTCAAGTGTTAAGATGTTATTGTGTTCTAATGTGTTCACTAAGTGTGCAGGAAGAAGCCCTAGGTACACTAGGCAGGAAGTCCTGGCAAAGGGCTGGGCAAAGATGTCCTAGTCAAGGGGCTGGGCACCAAAGACCTGCTCGGACGGTGGGCACCAAGTCCTGGTCAAGGACTGGGCATGAAATCCTGGCAAGGGGTTGGGCACCGAAGACCTGCTCAGAAGGTGGGCATGAAGTCCTGGTCGGGGACTGGGCACGAATACTTGGTCAGGTGGACCGGGCAAAACTCCAACCGGAGGAGCCGGCTGGCAAAAGGTAAACTCTCCTAAGAGGAGTAGGTGAGGATGCGTTCCCCGTTGAGGGAACAGTAGGCGTCGGTTCGACCTAGGGTTCCATTTGGGAGACCCGAAGTCAGAACCAAGACAGCTACGGCTGTAATTAATGACTAACACTTTTGCTTTGTCAATGTTGAAATTAACCTTGATTGCAAGGACCGAAGGACTGTGTTTCTGCAGCTCAGAATGCCCCAAAGGAATGTTGAGGCAATCGACCCTTAAATGATTGCAAGATTATGGTTTTGATGTGTGTGTGTGTATATGTTTAAGGTTAGAGTGTTATGTGTATTTGATGTGTGTGATTGAGTTTGCAGGACTTGGAGAATCACACATGGTGGATGTATCTAAGGGACGAGAGCCGAGGGAGGAGAGCTCCAAGGGCAAGCCGGGAAGTGGACTTCAAGGGCACACGTGAAGGGTGGCATGGAGGCAAGGCAAGGGAAGGCTTGCGTGCGCATCCGAGAGACGATAGCTAGAGGAAGAGGACTTCAAGAGGCAAGCCAAGGGAGCAGACCTGAAGGCACACGTGAAGGAGAAGGTTCGGAGTGGCTGGAACTAGACTGAGAGGCAGGGTAGTCGACTGGCCCAGGGCCAGTCGACTGACAAAACTCACAGAGAGTTTTGGGCCTCGGACCAGTCGACTGGCTCCAAAGCAGTCTACTGGTATACCCCGAAAACTAGCCATTGGCTAGCAATTAATGCTAGTCCAGTCGACTGCCCTTGGGGCAGTCGACTGGTGCGGGGCTGGACAGACTGCGAGTTTATCCTGTTCTCATATATAAGGAGCACCTTTTTGTACGTGGGCGGTACGGTTCCGTACAGTGTCGAAGTGTTGCTCGTCTGAAGAGCGTTTTCTACTTCCTCTCACATTCCACTTCATTCTGTAAAGAGGAAGATCACCATTGTAAAGGTTTCTCCACCTGAAGGAGGGCTTTCCATAGTGAAAGTGGTGCTCGCGGCGTGGATCCTTGGACTAGTCACCCATCTGGGTGGATACCAAGTAAAAATATCATTGTTAGCATTGTCTTGATTTCCTTTGCATATTATTTCCGTTGTGCTAACGATTCTATAGAGATCAAAATGACAAAAAGTGCTATTCACCCCCCCCCCCTCTAGCACACCTAGATGATCCATCAGTTGGTATTAGAGCAAAGTTCATTTCGGAAGAGCTAACCGTCAACCGGAACAAGTACATGGCGTTTCAAGAGGGATACTCCACCGCATGACCACCCTTCTTCGATGGGAATGACTTCGCTTACTGGAAAGGTAGGATGCAATACTACCTTATGAACGATATTGAGAACTGGATTATTGTTGCAGATGGCTTCGAGGTACCCGTCGATGAACGAGGAGAACCTACACCAATGAGATCCTGGTCGAAGGAGATAATGAAGAGGGCACAATCCAATGCCAAGGCCACCACCACACTGCAGTGTGGGGTCTCAAAGGAGCAACTGAACAAGGTGGGGTTATTCAAGAGTGCCAAGGAACTGTGGGACAAGTTGGTGGAACTGAACGAGGGGTCAAACGAGTCCAGAAGAGCCAAGAAGGACTTGCTCGTGGCCCAACTCCAATCTCTATCCATGAAGAGCAACGAGACTGTCAGCCAACTACATGGAAGGGTGAAGGAGGTAATCAATGAGCTCCACATGATTGGAGAGAAGATCGAGAACCGGGACATCGTCAGGTACGTTCTACAAGCCTTCCCAAGAACCATCTTGTGGGCATCCATAGTTGATGCATACAAGGTATCAAGGGATTTGTCCATTGTAAAATTAGATGACTTATTCTGTGAATTCGAGCTACACGAGCAAGCTAATGTCTCTGCCAAAGAGAAAGGTATTGCTTTTGTTGCAGAAATGGAGAAGAAGAAGAGGAAGGAGAAGAAGAAGGTGGTATACTCCTCCTCATTCGACTCAGAGGAATCCTGCGCCTCCTTGGATAGCGATCAAGAGGCGTTCATGGTAAGAAAATTTCGTAGAGCTTTTAAAAGTTTATCTAACAAGTCCTATGCTAGGAAAGGGTCCAAAGGTAAGGGTAAGGCTAAGGACATCATATGCTACAATTGCCACCAAGAGGGACACATGAAGAACGAGTGCCCTCAATTGAAGAGAAGAGACGACAAGAAGGAGGAGACGAAGAAAGGTGACAAGAAGAAGACAAAGGGAATGGAGAAGGGTGCCACCAACCTCAAGGCAACTTGGGATGATCCATCATCCTCAGAGGAAGAAGAAGAGGAAGTCTCCCACTTCGCTCTTATGGCACAAGACCACTCAGATTCATCAGATGATGAAAGAAGCTCAAGTAGTGAAGATGAGAGCTCCTCCACTTCATCATCCGAGTCAGAAGCTTCGGTAAGTGATGTATACCTCTTACCCTCCTCTACTTTAGTAAAGATCATTTCTAGCACTAACATGGACTTAGCTAAGGCTAGAAGTAAGATTAAGGATCTAAAAGAAGAAATTGTCATGCTTAGAGTAGAATCTACCAAACTTGAAGAATTGCATGCTAGTTCTATTTCATCACATGCCTCACATCTTGAAAATGAAAATAAGAAATTAAGGAAAAAGGTAGATGACCTCACAAAGGCCCTTAGGAAATTTCAAGTAGGATCTAGTAACCTAGACATGATAATCAATAGTCAAAGGGCCGTTTATAACAAGGCCAGCTAAGGATATAGGCCAAAGATAAAGGAAGTAGCCTTTGTCTCACTCACCGGTAGGATTGGTGCATCTAGGAGACTAGGGGCTAAGGGAAACATAAAGAAGGCATGGGTACCTAAAAGATTTTTAAATGATGCTTATGGATCAAAGATTTGGGTACCAAAAGAGTATGTTTTCCATGTTGTAAAGGTAAAGGTGAAGGAGGCCTCAACTATGTGGATAGTAGATAGTGGATGCTCAAGACACATGACCGGGGATGTGAGCAAGTTCACTACTATTAGCTACTTAAGAGAAGGGACGGTCTCCTTTGGAAATAGTGGAAAACTGAGAATCATTGGTAGGGGCACCATTGAGGTATCTGCCACAATTTCTATACATAAGGTACTCCTAATCAAAGATATGAAATTCAATTTACTAAGTGTGAGTCAATTTTGTGATGCCGATTTTAGGGTAGAATTTCATGCTAGGAAGTGCATAATTAAACATGATGAATCAAATAATATCATATTAGAAGGGTTTAGAGAGGCAAATTTATATTATCTTGATCTTGCCTATGCTACTAACAATGTTGTTAAGTGCCTCATGTCTAAAGAAGAAGAAGGATGGTTGTGGCACCGGAGACTTGGACATGTCAACATGAGGAGCATTGCAAGAGTGGCTAAGGAAGAGTTGGTGAAGGGGCTACCAATGATCAAATACGAGAAGACCAAATTGTATGATGCATGTCAAGAGGGTAAGCAATCAAAATCATCACACAAAGGTAAAACCCTAACCACTACCTCTTTACCATTAGAGCTTTTACATATAGATTTATTTGATTGCCATAGTACTCCCTCACTTGTAGGGAGTAAATATTGTCTAGTCATAGTAGATAACTTTTCTAGGTTTACATAGGTTTACTTTTTAAAAACATAAGGATGATACCCTAGAAATTTTTATAGGATTTAGTAAAAGGGTAGAAAACGAAAAACATATCAAAATAAACCGAATTAGGAGTAACCACGGTGGGGAGTTTCAAAATGCAAGTTTCACACAATTTTGTGTTGAAAATGGATACAAGCATGAATTTTCATGCCCAAGGACTCCTCAACAAAATGGGATAGTTGAGAGGAGAAACCGAGCCCTACAAGAAGCTGCTAGGACTATGCTTAATGCATATTCACTTCCTAGCTATTTTTGGGCCGAAGCGGTTAACACCGCTTGCTATATTCAAAATCGGGTATTGGTACATAGGTTCCTAGGAAAAACACATTTTGAGTTATGGAATGGAAGGGTACCACAAGTCCACTACTTTAGGGTCTTTGGATGTAAAGTCTACATCTTAAATACCAAAGATGACTTAAGGAAGTTTGAGTCAAAAGCCGATGAAGGAATTCTAGTATGGTACTCATTAACTAGTAGGGGTTATAGAGTTTACAATAAGAGAACAAAAGTAATTGAGGAGTCCTCAAATGTTAAATTTGATGAAACGACAAGTACTTACCCCAGAAAAGCCTCAATTGATAATGCTATAGGAGAGGTCCAACCCCTTTCCCAAAGAATCCAAGACCTACATTTGGAGGGCAATGGTCAAGGGGGAGCTAGAAGTACCCTAGAGGATGAGGAAGAAGAAGTAAATGAACCCACAACGTCTAGGCCATTGAGACATCACCATGATCACCCTATTGACCAAATAGTGGGTGATGTCACTCAAGGAGTAAGGACTAGGTCTTATTTTAGGGATCAAACTAGTCAAATAGCTCTAATCTCTCAATTAGAACCCAAATCCATTGATGAAGCATTAGGAGACGTGGATTGGGTCTTAGCCATGCAAGAAGAGCTAAATCAATTTGAGAGGAGTGAAGTTTGGTAGTTAGTTCCTAGGCCTAATGACTGCACCATTGTAACCACAAGATGGGTCTTTAGGAACAAACTAGATGACCAAGGCAAAATCACTATGAATAAGGCTAGATTGGTAGCTAGGGGATTTAACCAAGTTGAGGGATTAGATTATGATAAGACTTATGCCCCCGTAGCTAGGTTAGAATCTATTAGAATTCTACTAGCCTATGCCGCTCACATGGGTTTTACACTTCACCAAATGGATGTGAAGTCGGCATTCCTTAATGGGATCATTAAGGAAGAGGTCTATGTAGAACAACCCCCTGGCTTTGAGGACCCTAACTATCCAAGACACGTTTATAAATTATGAAAAGCCTTATATGGATTGAAACAAGCTCCCCGGGCTTGGTATGAAAGGCTTTCCTCATTTCTAGTGTCTAAGGGGTTTAGGTGAGGAACAATTGACTCTACTTTGTTCCTAAAATCTAAGGACAAGGACATATTTGTTGTCCAAGTCTATGTAGACGATATCATTTTTTGGGTCAACAAATAATGACTTCCTACAAGAATTCATCAAGTGTATGAAAGATGAATTTGAGATGAGTCTTGTAGGAGAACTAACCTTCTTTTTAGGCCTTCAAGTTAAGCAAACTAATGAAGGAACACATGTATTCCAAACCAAATATGCTAAGAAATGTTAAAGAAATTTGGTTTAGAAAATGCTAAGGTAGCATCCACGCCCATAGGAACCAATGTGAAAATGGATAGTAACCTTGAAGGGAAAATGGTAGACTCTAAGCAATATAAGGGCATGATGTTAGTGATATGAGAGAAGTGTCCTAAGGCAATCGCCTTATGATGGTAATCATTTATTTTAATAAATAAATATTCACTAGTTGAGTATACATGTTTGTGTATTTGATTGAGATCTTAAACTCATTTACTGAATGTCCGCAATACAATTCACAGCATGAGAGAATTTGTGATGAATTCACAACTAGTGATTATCTCTACATGTGCAATTGTGAAGTATTGAAATTCTCCCTAGTTGATGAATTGATAAATACGGACACTATCAATTCTTTTGAGACTAGCATGGGTTATTCTCTAGTCAGCTGATTCTCACTGGCTGCTGACATTGAGATGTCCGGAGATAAAAATGAATGCTAGTTAAGGGAACTAGTTCATTGGAGTGACTGGCTATAAAACTTCATATGGTAGTCTACATATAGATATGTCAGTGAAGTTCTTACTACAGCTTAAGTGCGATGTTCCTTTGACTTGCGGTGTTCAAGTCATCTTGGTCATGGAGACTTATACTTTGACATCTTAAGCAAGCATCTCCAAGGAGGTGTGGACCCAGGATGATTGGGTATAAGCCGAAGTGCCCGAAGATGTTTGAACAACCTACAAAGGATTCACCACTCCTTGCGAGGAGATGTATACCCGAGGCCTATCGTCGGATTGTTACTCGAAGCCTCTGGCTAGAGCATGACATGATTAGAGTATGAATCTCTTAAATACATGAGAGTAATTAGAATCCATAGGACGAGAAAACGTTACTTGGGCTAGGTGTGACGTAGTCAGCCTAGTGGGGACTGACACACATAGACCATGTCCTGAACCAAGTGGGTATAAGATGGTGAAGGGAATGGGGCACAATTCATTATAGCTGCTGAAGGGTTTCAGAATTGTTTCTAAGGTCAACCGTTGATCTTTCGATTAATTAGGGATCATGATGTACTACTAAGTGTCACTCATGATCATTCTATAATTGATTAATTATAGACGGCCAACATAAATCGAAAGCCTATTTAGTCACACGCACTATGAGTAATCCGGGGGATTTAAAACGAGTTGAAAATTGGATTTTCCAATCAAGAGAGATTAAGTTTAGTTGAGCCAAACGATAAGTCGAATCTGAATTTTTCAGAGACGCATCGGAAGCGTAAAATGGCTAAGTCTTTTGAAGACTTAATAGATGAATTAAATAAGTTTAATTCATTGGGGCTTGGCTTGGATGGGCCGACCAAAGAGGGCCTCCATCCTCTTTGCTTGGCCGTCCACAACAAAGGGAGAGAACCAAGTTTTGGTTCAATTTATAAAATAAACTAAGTGTGGTTTGTTTTATAAAATTATGGATGATATAAATTTTTATATAATAAACCAAGGTTTGGTTTATTTTTTATGGAAATTAAAATGAACCATGGATTGGTTTATTTTATAAAATCAATCATGGATTGATTTACTATGATAAGGAAATTTATTCCATAGGAGAGAAGAGTCTTGATTGATTTTTATCATGAATTAAAATATGATTTTAACCATGATATAAAATCAAACTTGGCATGATGGAATAAGTTATTCCATATTTGAGAGGCTTGATGGTTGAGAGGCCACTATATAAAGGACCCAAGGCAAGGCTTGGGAAAAAATAATAGAGATGAAGGCATAGGCTCTCTCCCTCTCTTTCTCTCCTTCTCTTCTCCTCTTCTTGCTGTGCGCCAACCAGCCCCAAGAAGGAGCACCAGCCGGGCATCCTTTTGTGGTTAGTCTTCCGACTTCTCTCTTGGTTTTTCTTGTCGTGTTCTCGGAGAATCTAGTAGTTCTCGAGAACACGAAACTCTTGGCTTTGTGAAGTAATCCCGAAGATACTCGGCGTGGACGCGAATAGAGGCGGAGCTTCTAAGGGACGCTTACGGTTGGATCTCGTCCCTTCCTTCGAGTTACGCGAGGTAATACGTAAATTAGTTTATGCTTCTGCAAAATTTTAAATATATGATCATATCTATACAAGATAAAATTACATGCTTAGATGTGTGGTTAAATGATTTAGAGAAATTATTTATGCTAAACTTCTGCTGCACGTAATTAATTTTAAAATTACGAACCCGCATCCATGTCAACATGCACCCGGTCCCAACAGTGGTATCAGAGCCGTGGTTTGTGTTCGACATAATCATATAATTTTTTTGCGGAAAGCTTTATCATGATCTCAATTTTGGAAAAATTTCAATTATGGAAACTTTCCAATTATGGTAAATTTTCGATTTAGGAATTTCAAAGTTTGGAAATCCTCATGAAATTTCGCAAACTTTTGAAATATCTCTGTTTCTGAAATTTTATGATAATTGTGAAAACTTCCATTTTTGGAAATTTCAATTTTGAAAATTTTCTATTTTGGAAATTTTCAATTTTGGAAAAATGTAAGTTTTCTTTGTACCAGAAACTTACAATTATTCTAAAACCTTTATTTTTGGAAACTTTCATTTATGAAAGCTCGCAATTTTGGGCACTTTCTTTCAAGAAAGTCTAGACAAATATGGAATATTATTGGCATTTAAATTTATAATTGGAAATTAAATTATTTACAAAATTCTTTATTTTGGATTGAGCCTCGGGGAGCCGTCCAATTTAAAGTTAGTTGTTATAATTAAATTTCCTAAATTGAATTTAAACTGTCAAATGTTTATTTGGATTGAGCCTCGGGGAGCCGTCCAAATTAGTTATTGATATTAATTTTCCATAATAAATATGTGATCAAATCTTGAAAATTTTTGAGGTGATTCTCAAACGATAATTCTTATTTGATTTATGAGGTGATGCTCTTACATATTATTGTCTCCAAAATTAATTAGGAAATGTTTCCTATAGAGTATATTTCCTTAAATAGATTTTCATGAAAATAATATGTGGTTGAATTAAGGGAATCTGTCTCTTAATTTAATAAGATTTGATTTAGAGAAATCAAAGTCTTAAACATATTATTTCCGAAATTGATTATGAAATTCAGGAAATTGTTTCCCAAAACAATTCCTTGAATAAAGTATGAAATTAGAATTAGGAATCCGGTTCCTAATTCAATTAATGAGACTTGATAAATTAAGTCACATACATACTTTATTAAGGAAATCGTTAGAACATGACATAATTATATGTCATGAATGTGCATAAAAGAAAAGGATGAGACCCAAAACCCCTTACAAAATATTAAGGCCAACACCTTCCATTAATATGGTTAGAACCGGAGTTTTGTTTCTCGTTTGGGTTGATGGACACATCCATGCCCGGCTTGAACCTCAACATGTTCAAACCATGGAATTAGTTTATGATTAATATAGTTGGAGTCAGAGGTAATCCTTAGTTTTTGTTGGACACATCCAAGCCTGACTAAACGGTTGAATGAGCTCCAACCATATTAAAACTATTTCTTGATTAATGGGTCAGCCTTAAGCTTGGAGCATCGATTTGTTGTGCCACAGCCAAGGTCGATGTAAAGAGAGGTGCAGTTGGGTGCTATGTATATTGTTGGATACTTGTTAATGAGTTAACAACCTAATGATTTATGCAAACATTCAATTAGTTGATAGCATAATGTGATAGTTACATATGTATAATATGTAATCGGTATAATTACCTACCTTCATAGCTAAGAATAACTTGATGGACTCTAGCCATGGTTGTTCTTATCTATGTTTGGATATCAACCTATTTGGAGATATTCCTACGATCTCCCGAATTGATAAAAAGGGTTATTCAATTCGAGAAATAAATAGGATTTAATTAATGTATATTGATGCATTCTTTATCATTCTCATCACATAACCTAAATTTGTATTTCTAGGATAATCACCTAATCATGTCTTCTCTGAATTTGCATTCCATTTTGGACACCAATAAGCTGACCGGGCCAAACTTCATGGGCTGGCTTCAAAACCTGAGGATAGTCCTCAAGGCAGAAAAACTTGCTTATGTCCTTGAAGAACAACTTCCCAACCATCCTCCTGAGGATGCAACTCCAGACCAGTTAGTGGCCTATCAGAAACATGTGGCCGATTCTGAACTTGCGAGTTGCATCATGCTGGCCGCTATCGTACCTGAGCTACAAAAGCAGCATGAGCATATGGATGCTCATACCATCGTCTTCCATCTTCATGAGTTGTTTGACGAGCAGGCGAGATCCGAAAGGTTTGAGGTCTCCAGACTCCTCTTCACC
>JAGFNQ010000539.1:88369-208821 GCA_024364735.1 Boesenbergia rotunda | reverse complement strand
AATACTTTTTTAAAAGTACTTATGTGTTTCAAATCTTAACTTATTTCAAAAGTACTTAGATTTTCAAAAATGCATAATATTTATTTCAAAAGTACTTTTGAAGATTCAAAAGCACTTATATCCTCAAAAATACATAATATCTGTCAAAAAGTACTGCAATAATGTTTTCAAAAGTATAAATATTTTTCAAGGCAATATTGTTCTAAGTGCGTGAATTTTCTAAAAGATTGGCCTACAAATATAAAATATCTTTTCAATACTTTTCCAAATAAAGTTTTGTTGGTGCAATTTAAAACTTTTTGCTATACTTTCAAGAATTATATTAAGTATTTTTATGCTTGCAAAACTCATAGGCTCTGATACACAAACGCTCTCCTTAAAACTTCTCTCAAAATATTTTTATATTAGACTTAAAGATGGTCTAAAACATAAGGAGAAGAGTTTTACATTAAGGGGGAGAGAAAGGGAATTTTATTTTTAAGCTATTTCAAAATTTTAAGCATTTCTAAGTGGTTCAAAGTTATTTTTAGTGCATGTTTTTCTAAATAAAATTTTCCTTAGTAATCAAAATTTGTTTGAAAACAAAGTTTAAGCTTGCTTTTCAAAAGTGTCTATGGATATAAATACGTTTTTGAAAAATACTTTGTCAAAAACTTATTTTTGGTAGAACTCAAAACTCCCCATTAGAAACCTTACTAACCCATGTATGCTTTTGATATATGTCAAAGGGGGAGGAAAGGTCAAAGTTAAGTATGTTAAGTATTTTATAACACAAGTATTCAGGGTTTTAGGGGGAGTATAAAAAAAAATAAAGAATTTTTTTTCAACTCTACAGTTATGCTTCAGTTATGCTTCACTGTTTACCTTATGCTCTTAACTGTTGTAATTTTTTCCTTAACTTTGAATTGTGTTGCCATAATCAAAAAGGGGGAGATTGTTGGTGCAGGAAGCACCAGATCGAACCTTGTTTTGATATTGGCAAAGGATTCAAAGTTAAGGGTTGTTTGGTATCTAACAATGCTGCTTGAGAGTGCAGGAAACAAAGTCCTAGAGAAGGGCTGCTAGGCACCTGACGATGGGCTGTCAGGAAACCAAGTCCTGGCGAAGGGTTGCTGGGCGAAAACCAAGTCCTGGCGAAGGGCTGCTAGGCACCTGACGATGGGCTGTCAGGAAACCAAGTCCTGGCAAAGGGTTGCTGGGCGAAAACCAAGTCCTGGCGAAGGGCTGCTAGGCGAAAACCAAGTCCTGGCGAAGGGCTGCTAGGCGAAAACCAAGTCCTGGCGAAGGGCTGCTAGGCGAAAACCAAGACCTGGCGAAGGGCTGCCGGGCAAAAGTCCAACTGGAGGATCCGGTTGGCACCAGGTAAATTCTCCCGAGAGGAGTAGGTGAGGACGCGTTCCCCTTGAGGGAACATTAGGCGTCGGTTCGACCTAGGGCTCCATTTTGGAGACCAAAGTCAGAACCAAGACAGCTAAGGCTGTATAAAATAATAATATAATTGTTATTTGGACTAACCCTGGATGCAGGATCGAAGGACTGAGTATCTGCAGCTCAGAGAGCCTCGAAGGAGTGAGGCAGAAGCTGAGCAGGGCGCCCCGGACGACCAGGGCGCCCCCAAGGTCAACCCAAGTATGTAACAACCTCGACGCGTTTTCGCCCCGCTTGTCGCGGGCGCCCCGCGTGTCGCGGGCGCCCCCACTACCAGCTGTCGAAGCGCATCCCTGCGAAGCCGAAGAGATGAGGCCTTTGACCGGTGAAGCCGGGCGCCCCGAGTCCTCCGAGCGCCCCGGTCAAACCGGATCCCGAGGATAATGGGATCAGACGGCGACCGAGCTACAGCCGGATCGGCTGCCACGTGGGGGGCGCCCCCGTCGACCAGGGCGCCCCTAGGCCCTATATAAAGGGCCCTCGACCTCCTTCTTCAAAGCATCAATTCTTCGGACACTTCCACGCTCTTCTGCTCTCGTGCTTTGCTCCAGATACTGCCCAACTCGAGCCGACGACGTCCCGCTGCCCCGAAATCTTCGATCTACTCTGGACGTCGGTAAAAGAAGAGCATAATTCTTATTATATAAAGTTTACTGCACTTATTCTGTATTCAATAATTGTAAACTGGTTTACGAACTTATAGAATTGCCCGCAGAAAACGGTCAACGACCGTGGGCCTTGGAGTAGGAGTCGACACAGGCTCCGAACCAAGTAAAACGACCGTGTTAGCATTGTTTTTGTGTCTTATTTCCGCTGCGCACTTACTCTTTTTAAATCCGAACGATTTGCGACATTCACCCCCCCCCCCTCTCTCGCATTTCTCGATCCAACACTTTGTTCCTAAAATCTAAGGACAAAGACATATTTGTTGCCCAAGTCTATGTAGACGATATCATTTTTGGATCAACAAACAATGACTTCTTACAAGAATTCATCAAGTGTATGGAAGATGAATTTGAGATGAGTCTTGTAGGAGAGTTAACCTTCTTTTTAGGCCTTCAAGTTAAGCAAACTAATGAAGGGACACATGTCTTTCAAACCAAATATGCTAAGGAAATGTTGAAGAAATTTGGTTTAGAAAATGCTAAGGTAGCATCTACACCCATAGGAACAAATGTGAAAATGGATAGTGACCTTGAAGGGAAAATGGTAGACTCTAAACAATATAGGAGCATGATTGGTAGCTTACTTTACCTAACCGCTAGTAGACCTGATATACTCTTTGCGGTAGGTATGTGTGCAAGGTACCAATCTTGTGCAAAAGAGTCCCATTTGGTTGTAGTCAAGAGGATCTTAAGGTATGTCAAAGGTACCCTCAATGTCGGACTTTGGTATCCTAGAACCCCTAGTGTTGATCTAATTGGATACACCGACTCAGACTATGCGGGTTGTAAGCTAGATAGGAAGAGTACTAGTGGAGGGTGTCAATTCCTTGGGTCTTCATTAGTTAGTTGGAGTAGTAGGAAACAACCATGTGTTGCCCTATCAACAACGGAGGCGGAATATGTGGCAATGGGTGGGTGTGTTTCCCAACTCCTTTGGATCATACACACCTTAGAGGATTATGAGTTACATTACACCAAGGTCAAAGTCTTGTGTGATAATGTAAGTATGTAACGCCCGCCCTTCTCACACTAGGGCAGGGTTACGCGAACATAATTTTTTTTTTCGTTTTAGCGGAAGCATTTTGAAACTTGAAACTTGAACATGATACATGTATAATCTTGTACTTGAACATGTAAGGCATGAAACCTTTTAAACATCTTAGACATTGAGGAGAGCATGCTAGGTATCTTCACATTCTTATTTGCATAATAGAAGCATGCCACATGGTCATTTCTTAAGACAGAGGAGTAAGTATGAGGAAGGATAACATAATACTAAAGTTCTTTAGCAAGTATAAACTAGGTACTTAGCATATGAGCAAGAGTGAGCATGAAATATCCATATGAGTCTAATTATCTGCAAGTAGCAACTTAGTAAGTATGATTCAACATTTAACATGCAATACTCAGCATATGCATAACTAAATAAAACATGAGTAGATCTTCTTCCACCATGCCACCACCACACACATCTTTGCCCCTCCTGCTGCTCCCTTTAGTTTATCCATTCCTTACCCTTTTCTGCAGTACAAGGGAAACATGGAAACTATAAGCATATAGCTTAGTAAGATCCTTTCCTACTCACAAAATCATATGTTCCATCAAGTAGAGAAAACATCATGTCATAATAGTGCATAGCATTAAAACACTTAACTTAACATAGCATAAGGGAGCATATGTACTTATCATAAGAAGCATAATTGAACTTAACATAATTCACCTTTATAGCATAATAGTCATATAGTCATGACAAGAAATGCAAATGCAAGATGCTCTTTTGAAAACATGCATAGGATGAGTTCATGCATATGCTTTTCTTAAAATCATACATATAGGTACTTAAACATACATCCATCATCATTGGGGGATCCCGGCTTGTACCTCTTACATACATACATAATGCGCGCATCCCTAATAGGCCGAGGTAGCTAGTCTCTAACCTACTAGGGAAACTAGGTCCGTTCATAGTCCGTCGACCTAGGGGCATCCCCTTACTAGGTCCGTTCATAGTCCGTCGACCTAGGGGCTTCCCTTACTAGGTCCGTTCATAGTCCGTCGACCTAGGGGCTTCTGGGAGCCCATCCCCTTACTAGGTCCGTTCATAGTCCGTCGACCTAGGGGCTGCATCCGGAGCCCACTCGTGGACCTTGCTAGGATCCGGTACAAGCCATACAAAGTAAAATAGCATACATGGATTTTATCATATCATAAGCATAGCATATTCTTGTTTCTTACTAGGTCCGTTCATAGTCCGTCGACCTAGGGTTGCATAACACATTCTTATCATATCATAAGCATATCATCATAACCTATCACATCATTGTCATATCATGAGCATGGCATGCCTCTTATCTTATCATGAAGAGTGCTCTTAGTCCCGACTTACAGGGAAGCATCTCTTAGGCATTTCATCATACATAAGTCATGCTTAACATAAGGGTGCTTAAAGAGCTTAAACATAGACATGTACATCATGATTCTTAGAGCATGAAAAAGCATGGGAGAAGACATGTTATCACCTATACTACTCATAGCATATCATGAGTATCCTTGGCGTGCCTAATTGGGGTTGTAGCTTCCCCCTTAGCCCACATTCTTATTTAATCAGAAAATTCCAGCATATAAACTCTATGTTTAGAGCATGATAAACCATGAAAAACATTACACTAACATCATACATTAAGGTAGGCATCATAGGGGAGACATTAGAAGGCATGTTGGGGTTGTTACCCCTTCTTAAGTCCTACTTATTATTCTTTACAGAAAATTCCAGCATACATACCTTAGTTTCCAAGCATGTTAAAACCATGAATAAACCATATTTACATCATATATCATCTTACATATCATAGGAAGGGTCATTATCAAGCATACTAGGAGTTTAAACCTCTCTAAGCCCTAAAAGAGGTCCTTGACCGAAAATTCCAGCAAGCCTACTCCGGGTTTTTGGGGGCTTAAGGACAAGGAAAACATCATATTATCATCATCTATTTAGTCACACATCATGAGGAAAAACATATGCAAGTATAGGAGTAGTTTAAACTCTAGCAAGCCCTAAAAACCTTCTTGGCCGAAAACATCAAGAGCTTCATCCTATGTTTAAACCATTTTAGGCACTCGAAACTATTGTAATGCAGGTGAGGGGATTACTTACATCCTTTCGCTTGAATTTCTCCTTCTCTAAAATCTTAAGGTGCCCTTGGTTGAAGGAAGATGAGTGTTCTCCTTCCTAGCACTTCTATAGAACCCTTGACCCTAGTAGAGGGTAAGACCCTTGTAGACTTCTTCCTCCTTCCAATTCCCTAGGGTTGGAACCCTAGGGTGGTGTTTCGAAAATGAAAAGGGAGAAGGGAATTTCGGTGGTGAGGGTGAAGGGGAAGAAGAAGAGGAAGTTATTCCAACTTCTCTTTCCCTTATTTATACTTTTCTCATGAAGAGACATGTCTCTTCACTTCCCTAGTTTTTAACAAGCATGTTTCTTATTCCCTCTACATGAAATATGGCTTGGTACAATGGTTAAGACATTGCTAGTGCAACTAGGAGGTTTAAGGTTCAATCGCTGCTTCCTCCTTTCTACATCTTCTTTTTATTACATTTTGCACTAATCCACATCCAAGCCCATTAAGCCAAGCCCATCATGAAATTTCATAATAATAATAATATTTCATGAATTCATAATATTTCATAATATTCCATAATAATATTTCATGAATTCCATAATATTTCATATTCATGAATTCATAATATTTAATAATAATATTTCATGAATTCATAATATTTCATAATAATATTTCATGAATTCCATAACATCTCATATTCATGAATTCATAATATTTAATAATAATATTTCATGAATTCATAATATTTCATAATATTTCATGATAATATTTCATGAATTCCATAATATCTCATATTCATGAATTCATAATGTTTCATAATATTTCATGATAATATTTCATGAATTCCATAATATTTCATATTCATGAATTCATAATATTTAATAATAATATTTCATAATATTTCATATGGGAAATTTTTGGGGTGTTACAAAGTACAATCAACTTGACCAAAAATCCGGTTCACCACTCTAGGACAAAACACATTGAAGTGAAACATCACTTCATTAGAGACCATGTGGCAAGGGGAGACATAGAATTACACTATGTTGAATCAAAGTCGAACCTAGCTGACATCTTTACCAAGCCTCTTCCCGAATCGGAGTTTACATCCTTAAGAAGAGGCCTTGGAATGTGTTTTGTGGAAGTGTAGGATGAACTTTGAGATTTTAAACTTGAAAAAGGGGTGTTTGATCCATTAGGGTGATACATTTGGCTCACTTGTGCTTGTGGCACATTGTTGAACCTTTAGAAGTATCAAAATATGAAAACTAAACCAACTATGGGGAAGGCAAGTGTTTAATCAATGGACACTTTGCCCAAGATCATAGTTGGACATTTTAAACCTTTGAAAACCATTTTATGCTTTATATGCTTTGCCATGCTTTTGAAAGTTATATAATTGCAAAAGTGGATTGTAAGTTTGGTACAAAATGTAGTGGGTTTCAAAGATTTTGGATTTTTATCAAAAGTCATGCATGCTTGAAATTTTATATGGATTAATATTTTTCCTTGATAGAGTATATCATTTCAAACATGTATGCAAAATTTTATAATTTTTGGAATTTTCTGAAATTTTCTGGGAGTTTCTGAAATTCGGTAGAAAAGTTGAAAATTCAGACTGATAGTGTATCAGTCGACTGCCCCATGGGCAATCGACTGGCACGCTTGGTTTCAGATTCTAAAACTTTCTTTCAGAAATCCAAATCTCTTTCATTTGATGTCATGGGGTTGGGTTGCTTGAGGTAATCATTTTGATGGTGTCAAAGGGGGAGAATGGGTGGTTTAAGTTAGAATTTTGACTTGGAATGGATGGTTTAAGGTTTTCTTTCTCACTTAGACCTTGAATGATTAAAAATGGGGAGAAGACATGGATTAAGGGGGAGGTTACCTTTTAGGTTTTAATATGTCTTACATTTTTAATGATGTTTAGTGTTAAGTGAAAACTTAACCTGGATTATTATTAGAATTGAAAATAGGAAGAAGACATGGATTAAGGGGGAGGTTACCTCTTAGGGTTACTATGTCTTATGCTTTTTCAATTGCTATCTTTTGCTATTGCTATTGTTGGCTGTTATTTATCTTTAAACTTAAACATATTGTCACACATCAAAAAGGGAGAGATTGTTGAGGCAATCAGCCCTTAAATGATTGGAAGATCATGGTTTTGATGTGTGTGGGTGAATATGTTTAAGGTTAGAGTGTTATGTTGTGTTTGATGTGTGTGATTGAGTTTGCAGGACTTGGAGAATCACACATGGTGGACATATCCGAGGGACGAGAGCCGAAGGAGGAGAGCTCCAAGGGCAAGCCGGGAAGTGGACTTCAAGGGCACACGTGAAGGGTGGCATGGAGGCAAGCTAAGGGAAGGCTTGCGTGCGCATCCGAGGGACGATAGCCAGAGGAAGAGGACTTTAAGAGGCAAGCCAAGGGAGCAGACCTGAAGGCACACGTGAAGGAGAAGGTCCGGAGTTGCTGGAACTAGGCTGAGAGGCAGGGCAGTCGACTACGGTCGACTGCCCCAGGGGCAGTCGACTGCCAAAACTCACAGAAAGTTTTCGGCCTCGGACCAGTCGACTGCCCCTGGGGCAGTCGACTGGTATACCCCGAAAACTAGCCGTTGGCTAGCAATTAATGCTAGACCAGTCGACTGGTGCGGGGCTAAACAGACTACGAGTTTGTCCTGTTCGCCTATAAAAGGAGCACCTTTTTGCACGTGCGCGGTACGGTTCCGTACAGTGTCAAAGTGCTGCTGGTCTGAAGAGTGTTTTCTACTTCCTCTCACATTCTACTTCATTCTGTAAAGAGGAAGATCTACTGTAAAGGTTTCTCCGCCTGAAGGAGAGTTTTCCATAGTGAAAGTGGTGCTCGCGACGTGGATCCTTGGATTAGTCACCCATCTGGGTGGATACCAAGTAAAAATTTCATTGTTAGCATTGTTTTATTCATTTGCAAATTATTGTTTCCGCTGCGCTAATGAAATTATAGAGATCCAAATGAAAAGTGCTATTCACCCCCCCCCCCTCTAGCACGCCAAGACGATCCATCACTTATGACCAATCAGGGGGTCATGCAACTGAGGAATTCTACAGTTATGTTAATCACCTTTAGAGGGTTGTTGATTAGCACCCATCTCATCGGAGGCATCATTCTCCCCAACCTTATGATCGCATAACTTCCCGGACAGATCACCACGACAACGGAGAAGAAGACAAAGACAAGACCAAAGCCTGAGGCCCACCTAAGGGAACTATTGATATGATTTCCAATCCCCGACCGATGGAGATTCAAACTGGGTTTGAAAATGCCACACTCACTGACTGGAAAACTATTTAGTCGGGACCAGTTGGAAGTAAAAAAGTTGGTCCCTCCATAGGCTTCGGACTAGAAGACATAGAAGGAGTTAAAGCCCCTTATGAGGACGGCCTAGTAATCCAAGCTTTGAGTGTTGATTATAATACGAAAAGAGTCTTTATTGATATGGTTTGCTCGATCAACATCATCTTCAAAATGGTTCTCGATCAAATACAAGTAGATGATGAAGAGTTACAACCCATGGCCACTCTCTTATTCGGCTTCACTAGGAATCAAGTGCAGCCACTTGGCCAGCTTTAACTCTACCAGGTAAGAACCTCTAGAGAGAACAGACGAACAACTTTATGGTAGTAGATACCCCTTCCTCCTATAATGCCATATTAGGAGAATCGACATTAAAAGTTTTTTGAGCGGTAGTTTCCACCTTTTATTAGAAGATTAAATTCCCGATGAGTGACCAGGTAGGGGAGGTCAAAGGAGACCAATTGGCTTTCAGGAAGTATTATGTTGACATTGTTTGGATTGACTCCTGCAAAGTTTGGAAGGTTCAGAAAACTTTCCAAGTGGATTTTGACGCTCCAATCGCTCGACGGCAGATGATGAAAAATTTTACCGATTGAAAGAAAAGTAGGAAGAGGTCTAGATTCATCCCGAAAGGGAAACGAAACCACTCAGATAGCTGCAAATCTTCACCTCAACCTGAAACAACGATTGGTGGCTTGTCTTTCCACAAACTATGATGTCTTTGTCTGGTCGTCCAAAGAAATCACTGGTGTTTCTCTAAACCTGTTAATGCATTGACTCAATATTCTTCCAGATTCCCGATAGATCAAGTAAAGGAGGAGATACTTCGGGGCAGATCAAAACAATATAATTCGAGCGGAGGTTACTAAGCTCTTGGATGTTGGCCACATTCAGGAGGTACAATTACCAACGTGGCTTGCTAATGTTGTCCTAGTTTCTAAGCCTGGAGGGAAATGACAGGTGTGTATTGATTTTTGAGATCTCAACAAACTTAGCCAAAAGATTGTTATCCCGTCCCTCATATAGATTAAATGGTGAATTCTACTTTGGGATGCGAATTCATTTATATGTTAGATGCTTACCAGGGCCATCATTAAGTTTCTTTGGCACCATGCGATTAAGAAAAGATTAATTTCGTCCTTGCAGACAAAACTTTTGTTATAATGTTATATCGTTTGGCCTGAAAATGTAGAAGCTACTTATCAACAGTTGATGGATCAGGTGTTTCAACGCCAGATTAGGAGGAATGTGGAAGGCTACATGAATGATATTCTCATCAAGATTGGGTGGGTTGGGGATTTAATAGCCAATATTGAAGAAACCTGCAGCACTTTGAGGACATACGAGCTCAAACTGAACCCGAGTAAATGTCTTTTTGGCATAAAAAGAGAATGTTTCCTCAAATATATGATCACCGAGCGGGGAATTGAAGTTAACGCAGAGAAGGTTCAGACACTCCAAAAGATGTCCCCTCCTAGCAATCTCCGAGAGGAACAAAGGTTAGTCGGCCGGATCACAACACTTTCTCGATTTATCTCCTGGTCGATAGATTGGAGCCTTCCGTTCTTCAAAATTCTTCGTAAAGCTTCTAAATTCGATTGGGATGAAAAATAAGATCAAGCCTTCGCTGTATTTATTCTATTTGTCAACCCTATTCAAGTCGGTAGTAGGGGGAAATTATTATTATATTTATCAACAGTCGAGCAGGCGATCAACACGACTCTACTACGAGAAGAGGGTAACACACAATACTTATCTCCATTAGTTTTCACAGTTTGTTACAGTGCGTCGACATATATCGTTGAAAACATGTCCTATGTAAACAAGATCAATTTTTAGTAGACTGAATAAATTCAGGAAAAAATAAATAATATTAGTTCAGGTAGTCAAATACTTACATCAAATCCAACCACATGAAATATAGATGGGTAGTATGGTACTTCAGAGGTTGTGACTTCTTTTGCTATAATTGTAAAATATGTATTTATACAATCATCATGAGAATACTAAATCCAATCAAATAATGTCATGAAAGATTGCATATTTAGTGTGAAAACAAAGTTAGAACATACTGTAACCTTACGTAAACAAACAAAAATATAATATCAAATTATCACTATTATTAATATTTAATAATATTCACAACTGCTATAAATGTAGTAGCTACAAAAAATTACATTCAAAATTTTCAACGTTAATAGTAAAATTTAACATTCAAATGTATTATTGTCAATATAACATGAAAAAGATGAAAACAATATTATTCTTATTTTATTATACACTTATTGAGACTTCAACAAATTAATCATCATTATTTTACATACTTAGGCAACTACGTATAGTACTAACAAACTCACTTTAATTGATTGAGCTTCAATAATATATATGCTACTACATCATTTTTATTCTATTTAAAACATGTCTTCACTTGTTGAACAATACATAGACAAATATGTCATTGAGGATTAACAATAACAAGAATTAATTACAATCAGCCTACCATCAATATTTTTGTTTTGACCTTTTGAATATCAACATACTTGATTTGTTGATTTGGTGAAACTGCGGCTTCAGTGTTTAATGGGACAAGGGATCTTCATACTAAATAATCTCTTTGTCTTTCTCTTTTCCCTGAGTTAATTGTTTTCTATTAGTTCCCTTTCTTTTGGGGACTAATTCAAATTTTGTCGGTAGTGCCCAAATACTCTTTCTGACACTCCTCTTTATTCTTGTATGTGTTAGTAGATTATGCTCTATAGCCTCTTTATCGAGGTAGAAGTTGTTTGTGACTCTTCTAATACCTTGCTCTACAACAGTATTTGAAGCTCTGTAATTTTATTTTCTTGTTCAATTATATCTTTTATACCTTAAATGTTGTTCTCACCTATAGTTTTGTCCTTCTCAACAATTCTAATGTCGGCATTACTGACACTTCTATCCAATAAATTAAGCAGTTCTCTTATTTTTGATCCTTCTATTCAATACCCTTACTCAAGTTAGCAACCAAAGTTTGTATCTCAGCAAGTTGATAATCTATTATTTTGCAGCATTGATATTCAACTTGCTCCTGAATATCTTTGCAATTTGATCTTGAACATTCTCTGCTATATGCTCCTCCTGAACATCCTCTGCTCAGGTAAAAACATATTAGCAAAGTCTTGTGCAATTTGTTCACCAATTTGCTCTTCCACATCTTCTAAGAAATCAGTTGATTGCAGACATTCCTCCAAATTTGATGGAACTAAAGTTACTATTATTTTTTATGAATGCACCTTTCCAATCATCGTCGTTGTTGTAACTACACGTGAGAGTTCCATCGACATATTCTTGGAAGGGCAATGTTCTTGTGTTGCTCTATGATTCTATCATGTTCACACATTCAAACCTACAATACAATAAGTATGATTATAAATTTTGAATCAATGAACTTACAATAAAATTTAACTTACAACATATCCTTTCAGCTTGGAGTTTGATTTCCCTCAAGGCCCAGCAGCTTGGGCCTCAGCGAGAGCATCACACCAATGCCCCTCCATCTATAAGATGATATAGTCATATACGTACATCAATTATATCTATCTAAATTTTCAAAACCATCTACACAATCAAATAATGATTTTACTAGTAGTTTAAATATACTACTAGTAGTAGTAAATAACATGCATATAAAAAATATAAAATAATAAGATGACAAAACAAATGATCAGATTCAAGAGATGGTTGTTTGCTGATATTGACCAGCTTCTTCTCTACTTATTCTTTAAATACTCCTGATCTATAAAATGTTGAACCTAGAGTGGGGTGGAGGCTAAATGTAAAGGAACTTCATTACAATGATTTTAAAGTCCTAGAATCATTACAATATATTTTCTTATAAATATAATCTACTAATTTTAAAAGATGAAATACATAGCAAGATAGTCTCAATTATCAAACATATTTTGTGTAAGACCTCTGATATTTACATTATGCGGTATATCTAGGGTCTAGACAAATGACATTCTACTTATCAACTTCATTTGTTAGTCATTTGGTTGTAGTGCTAATATGAATGACTTAAACTAGAGAATATTTTTTTTCATTGTATTTTCTTACGATATGCACAAAAAGTAGAGCTTAGCAGCACTAGATGTCATTTAATTCAGTAAATAAATACTTAATTTCTTAGTAATACATTACATGTTGTAGCAGTTACTGAATCGTAGCTGTCATAACGTGCTAACCAACACATTGGAGAAACTACGAAATTAGCATATTGTAGCAGCTACAAAACGATAGTTGCTACAACGTGTTGATCAGCACGTTGTAGCAGTTACGATTCAATAGTTGCTACACGTGCTGACCAACACGTTGTGGCAACTACGATTCGATGGTTGTTATAACGTGGTTAAACAAGAACCTTGTAGCAGCTATGAAATTGTAGCTACAACGTGCTGACCAGAATGTTGTAGCAACTATCAAATTGTCTAACCACGTTGTAATAGCTACGATTTCGCAGTTGTTATAATATTGTAGGACCACAAATAAGAACATTGTAACAGCTACGATTTCATAACTACTATAACGTTGTATCTACTACAATGACATTTAGATGGAGGAGGAAGATGTTCGGAAACTTGAATGAGAATTGAATTAACACTAAAATCTAAACCCTAAGTCATAAGATGAGATAGATAATAGAATATCGACACGTACATATTGTGGAACACACTACAAATGAATGATAATAGGCAAGCGAGGCGACAATGAGGAAGTTGATCGGCGAAGATGATGAAGGACAAAATGAGGGAGTTCGAAGGAGGAGGATTTGAAATGTTAAGTTTTTTTTAAGAAATGAACTAAAACGTAAATGTATTGATTTTTTTTCCTACCTGCCTACCTGACCGACCTTTAATCGATGTGAAAACAAATCAAATCGAGATTAACGAGGTTTTTTCAACTTCAGGCGACTGGTCGGTCCCACGAAAGTTTCCCATCGGCTATCAGGATAAATCGGGAAGCGTCGCATGGGCGGTCTAGAAGTCCAGCGTCCCAGGGTTCGCGCCCATTTGGAGAAAAATTCTTACAAATACGCCATAGCTGGGGATCGAACTATAGATATCTAGAATAGGATTAGTTATCCTACTGTACCATAATCTCGGGGGCAAAAACAAATCAAATCGGGATGAATAATAGATCAGAGAGAGAAATATAAATTAACAAGGTGGAACGTTCTTTTAATAATAAAGGAAAAAAATGGCCTTTGATGGTTTATAAAATAAGGGGTGCCTTTTGATTTTTTTTCTCTAGTTTTTATTAAAAATGGATTTTCTAAGAAGAGTAATTTGCTAAACTTTGGAGGGGGCAAAGTGAAATTTTCTAGCGACGAGGCGCGACACGATCTACGGGCCGCAGAAATCGGAGGCACTTCCGCACGTGGGTCCACTTGCCATAAGAGCCCACCGTCCACCGACGCTCCAGAAAAAAACCCTAGAAAAAACCCCGATCCGCCTCTCTTTTTTCCGCTTGTTCTCCGCCCTCCCTACCGGCCTTCCCACCTCTCGATCCCTACGACGATGGCGGCGGCGACTCCTTTGAACGAGGCCAAGGCGAAGAACGTCCTACGGCAGGTTGGTGGCTTGGCTTATTCCTTTCCTCTCTCGATTCCTCTGATTGTTTTGCTTTCCATGTTCGTAGGTGGAGTTCTATTTCAGCGATAGCAACTTGCCCCGTGACAAGTTTCTTAAGAAATCGGTGCAGGAGAATGAGGATGGACGTATCCTTTGTTAAAGATATTTCTTTGTTTCTTCCTTTGATTTATGCCTTCTACCCCCCTCAATCGTCAGTATGTTGCTACTCGGTTTGTCGATCTTAACTTTGGAAATAGTGGTGAGCTTGTCATTAATATGCTCATTCACTCGTATGAAAAACCATCTGGGCTTGGATGCGGCGCTGAAGCCCGAAGATATCCCAGAGGAGATAGTCCTAGCAGTGGCGGATGTTCTAAGGAGTTCAACATCCCTTCGAATCTCAGAAGATGGTAACTTTCTGTTGATATTTATCGTTGTTTGGTTGGTTGAGTAGTTGAGGAATCTCTACTACTGAGTCAGCTGCAGTTGCTTTTCTTTCTGCCCTTGAAAAATATTTATTGAACACGCCGATTTAAGAGTATTTTCTCTCCCATACGGCTATACTATTTTGTATCCTGCGTTACCTATTATTATTCTTTTTGTTTG
This sequence comes from Boesenbergia rotunda, assembly GCA_024364735.1. Lineage (NCBI taxonomy): Eukaryota > Viridiplantae > Streptophyta > Magnoliopsida > Zingiberales > Zingiberaceae > Boesenbergia > Boesenbergia rotunda. The sequence continues at coordinate 194,058 of JAGFNQ010000539.1, read as the reverse complement.
GACCTCTTGAATAACATTTTTTTCCTTTTCCAGATAAGATATATGTTTGTGGTCATTGATTGGTTTTGTGGACTGTGGATTCTTCCTCCTGTTTGATCTTTAGTTCCTTAGTGAGATATATTTTCTTACACTGGCCAATTTTCTTTTTCCCCAGGAAAGAGAGTTGGAAGGAGTACTAACCTTGTGGCACCTGAAGAAATTCTAGAACTTGTGAATTCAAAGACTGTTGCTGCGTCACCATTGCCATATGATGTTAAGATAGAAGACATCGAGTCATTCTTTGCTCAGCATGGAAAGGTATAATCATTATATGATTGCTCTGTTGCACTATTATTTTGTACGTAATTGACAATCTTTTGCTAACTGATTGGTTTCACAACCCTTAATAGAGTTTATAATCAATACCCTCTTTTGCTCATATTGAACAACTTACATTAGGAATTGTATGTTGCCTTCCTTGCTTATTTTGATTGCAAAATGCTCTACTGTATGCATGATCTTGAAAAGACAAAGGACCCATTGTGTTGTGATATCTATAGCATGCAACTGATTCCTGGATCTATCATCTGTATGGTATTAGTTTTTTGTCCAAACCTAATAACTTTTTGCCTCGACTCTCTATTGAAAGCCATCATTCAACTGAAGAAAGGCAATAACCATTGACTAGCAAAACTGACTATGATTGTAGATCATGATTGACAAGAACAAACAGATTTACAACCTATTATGCTAGGTCAAATTTTCTATTTCTTTATTTTGAAGCCCTACCATGCCTAAAGCAACACCTCAAAAAATTAAAGTTATGATGTCAAGTTTCTTTTATCCCTAAAATATTCAAATGTTAGATGCTTAATTTAATCATGCTGATCTACATGAAGTTTGGCCTGAAAATTTGGTGTTCTAAGCTATTAGGAGGGTCTTAATGATCCTTTTTTGTTAAGCAAAAAAAAAAGGAGTTTGTTGCTTCTGATTCATTTTCAAGATGGCTGCACATACTTTTTAAAAAAAATGAGAGGAAGAGAGAACAACTGAAAAGTGATGGAAGAGTATCAAAGATGACACAAGAAAGGTAGAGCAGTAGAAAACCATTACCAATAATAGTTGAAAGAAAAACATCTTGTTTTTATCATGAGATACTTAAGTAAATATTTTGACTTCTCCAGTACATTTCAAGTTATGAAACTGAACTCCTATAAAATGAATACTTTTGACTTTAATTTGATAGTTTATTTAGATCTTCTAGAAAATATGAATGAGTAGATTAAAAATCCAGAATGTTATCTGCATTGTCAACCACAGTGGTTCCACTCATCTGCTTTTATGACAATTTAAGCTGAAACGTTATAACTTTGCTTTTGTTTACTTGACTACAGCCTTTTGACTGTTCTGTTTTAAGAATATCGTATTTGAATTTTTGTTACTTGAATGGTGAAGATTTTTAAATGTTCAAAATTTGATAGCCATAGCAGAGAATTTAAGATCTTATTTGCTGAAATTTGTAAACTCTACAGTAATTAGACATCTATAATTTAGATCACTTCATACAATCTATCATCAACAATATTGGACCAGAAAGGTGGCTGTAATTTTTATTGATGTCAAGGTTTCATCTTTTGTTTAGGATAGTACATTAGAATTCATTCATTACTTGCTGCTTAGTTATTTTCAAAAGTTTATCTTTTTTTTTACATTAATTACTTTTCTATGCTTTGATGAATCCACACAGGTAAATAGTGTTAGGCTTCCTCGTCATGTTTTTGACAAAAGACACTTCTGTGGCACTGCTTTGATTGAATTTTCGGAAGAAGTGGACGCAACTAAAATTTTACAGGAGAAACTTGTTTTTGCTGGAGCAGAGTTAGAATTACTACCTAAGTAAGTTTTCTTGTCTGTTTCTTGTACATTTAGGCAGCCAAAAAATGTCTCAGGTTATAGTGTGGGCCGTAATCGGTACGTGGTAGGCTCAATTCTCAACTATCCAAACCTACTAGTTAGCTGTATCAGTCCCATGCATAGATTAACAGAGGATTCTCTGTTACCTCTGTCATGATATAAAAATTCTTATAATTTGTGCTTTTGGGATAGTTTTGGGATAGTTGATGAATGTTTATTATCCTAAGATTATCAGCATTTCCAATGTAGCTTTTCTGTCAAAAGTGACAAACTGGTCTTCTGCAAGATTTTGAATTTTCCATGACATGGAATGTCAGCATGATACACCAATAGGAGCTCCAGCACATTACTTTTTCTGTGAATTCTTTTTGGGTACTTCTAGTGTTCATTTGAAACCTAGGGGTTCGCTTGGGCTCAGTCAATTTTCTCCAGGTCCCTGTGTGGTTCAAGCACTATTTGATGACAAAAACCATTCCACCATCTAATGCCAAAAGAAAACATACAATTGAATGGTATAATATTTATCATTCTTGGATCCAATAGGCTATGAATTTGATAAGCTTACAACCATTTAGGTCAAATTGATCTAGTAGATAGCATCAAAGACATGGTGCATACTTCATTGTTTTTCCTATTTAGTGTTTGCCTTTTTTGCCCAACTCCATCTATGAAACTATGGTTTTCAATGACTATTTTAAATTTTAAATGCAGAAATGATTTTGATCTTCAAAGAGAGAAGAAGAGGGAAGAAGCTGAAAAGAAGAGGGAAGAAGCTGAAAAGTTTTATAACAGAAGTTCATCAGATGAAAGGTTATATCTATTAACTTATGCATTATTCAGTGACTTGTCATTTCTTGCACTTCTTTAGTTCTTTTGATGAAAGATTTTCTAATGGCTTTCTATATTGTTTTTAGTTTTTATTTTTCATCCAAATATTTATTTTTTTGCTAACTAATATTTTGTATCTGGTTTATGATAGTTATCCAAAAGGGTTAATTATTGCATTTAAGTTGAAGAAAAAGCAAGAGGATAAACCTCTTGAACAGAATAGTGAAAACAAAGTTAATGAGAATATAGGAGGCTCCACCAATGAAGAGGTTGAAGACACAGGGAATGACGAGAATAAAGAGAAGGGAGAAGAGGCTGGCAAGATGTCAGATGTCACTATAGAAAATGATGAAAATATGACTGAAGGTCTCTCAGAGAAAATTGAAGAAGTGGCTACTGATGAGGCTAAACATGACACTGAAGAAAAGGAAGATAAATCACTGCCACTGGATAAATGCAAGAACAGGAATGATGCTAGTATAGTGACAAGGGAGGACATTAAGGAACTTCTCAAGAAATTTGGTGCTGTTAAGGTATTTCACATATCAAGCCATGATTTCCTCATATTTCCCTCATTAAAATGAAACTTTGGTATACCACTCTCATCAAGCGGCAAATCTGACCGCCATTGACTGTTTGTGATATGTCAATAGCCCTAGCAGTCCTTTAAAATCTTGCTACTCAACGTGATATTCCTAAAACCGGAGGCCACGACATAAATAAGCAAAACCACACATTTGGCTAAAACATGATACAACTGACTATGATCCATCCTTTAGGAAGAGCGATGGGATCCTATATCTGAATGCAATACTTCCACTGAAGTTGAATCGGCTGAAACCCTTGATGGTACAATCAAATAGGCAAATACAATTAAATAACCAATTAATCAACATCATGATTAAATAATGACTAGTCACAAGAACATTGGAAAGAGAAAAATCCCATCTAAGTTATTGAATGTACTTTCTGAATTGATTTCACTTTTTCTTTTGAAAATCTCGTTGACAATTGATTGTGTTTTTTTTTTTGAAGTTTATTGATTTCAGAATGGGCGAGGAATCGGGATATGTTCGTTTTGAGGACCCTGAATCTGCTACGAAAGCTCGCGCTGCAGCAGTCCTTGTTGAAGGTGGCTTCATCGTGAAAGATTATGTTGCTACCCTTGAAGCGTTGACTGGTATAATTTGCCGTGCTAACTTGATATATTATTTTTAATTGACGTTAACAGAGGTTGGATGCCATATTTCTTAATTGTTCAATGTTTGATTTGTATTATATGCATGGTTAATTATATGCGTGGTTTTTACAATTGTCTTTAAACTTGTATCTAAAAGTGGACTCAATGATTACTTAAAATTCTAGATTCCTCTTCAAAACTTCTTATGAGTCCAACTTTATCTTGGAAACACTCCTCATAAATCTCTTCTTGTTGAATGATAAATGGGATATCTTGTTAATTCTTATATTTCCTTTTTTTTTGGTATTTTCGTCAGTGTTTCCTAAAGTTTGACAGCAATTATCGTAGCACGTTACTTGCATCTTTGGTTTCTTTTTTTTTTTTTTAATTTTCCTCAGTATCTTGTGTACCCTGATAGATCAGACCATGGTATGCTAATATTTTGTTGCTTTCTCAGGGGATGCAGAGAAGGAATACTGGAATCTGCTTCGTGGTAATCAGGAGAAGCATAAAGCAAACAACTCAAACAGGGGAAGGTATTTCACTGATTTATCATTTTTGCTATATCCAGTTCATTATGTTAAATTCAAAACTCTTTTCATCACAACCATCACTCCAGTTATCATGCTCGCCGTTTTCTGATACATTGGCTCCTTCCTAGGGGTGGTAGATTTAATAGGGGAGGAAGAGGGCATGGTGGCAAGCGCCCTCACCACACCAATCCAGGTGAAAGGCATCCAAATAAAGCTCAGAAAATTGAGGCTTCTGCCTGACGCGCTAGTGCCACCGGGTTCTCCGAGTTTGCTGCATTCTGAGCCAAGTTAGCTAAACTTGTCTGCACGCAGAATTTTGCCCATATGGAGTAAGTTATAGAGCAAACATACTACCTTAGTCTTAATAGTATGTGATATCCAACTTCGAACGTTATGCTAGTATCTATGTAGTTGACTGAATCGTGGTGTCTGTAATGTTTCTAGTATTCCAACTTTCTGAATTATCATGTGATATAACTTGAGGTTTCAAGTTGTCGATCTCGATCAGACTGCAGTGATAAGTCGATTTTTTTGAATGTGATCGAGTATTATTTAAGTTTGAATCATCAATTGGAATCACTATTTTTATTTTCTGTTTTTTTGTAAGTTTTAAGCTAAATTTGGAAGTGATTTGCAAAGTTATACTTTAGAGTCGAGTAAAATATCAATAAGGATAACTAATAACAATTTCATGAGTTAGGCTGTAGTAAAGTATTAATAAGGGTTCCTAATAGCAGTTTCTTGAGTCGTCAGTTTATTTTTAGTAAACTAGAGATCACTTGTATATACAAGAAAAATTAAAGCAAAAAAAACAGTGTATATATATATATATATATATATATTTATATAGAGGTATTCTATATTTATTTGACAATTTTAATTTTTTCCTTCAATTTTTACTTATTCTTATTTTTAAATATTTAATGGGGTTTAGTATGCTAGTTGTGCCTAGTCCATACTGAACTCTACACAACTTGAGATCGAGTTATGCCTGCCCTAACCAATCGATGTTATTAGCTGATAGTGACTTAAACTTGATTGCAGTGCAAAGCTACAGGGGTGGGACAATAATGCTAAACCCGATAACAGATAAACTTGAGGTTGATGGTCTAGTTTCATAGAATTTTTCATTGACAATCAAAGAAAATCAAAAAATATTCATGACAGACGACCTAAAAGCCTAAAGTCCAAGGATTCGTGCTTTATTTGAAGTTTTCCATCGATTGTCAGGAAAAATCGAAAAATATTCGCGATGGACAATCTAAAAACCTAGAGTCTTAGGATTCGTGCCTATTGAAGAAAAAATTTTATAAAATATATCATAATTGAGATCAAACCATGAATACCTGAATTATCGATTAATCAACCTCTACTGAATCATAACCCCGCGGCTAATGCTACATAAAAGAAGAATAGAGAAACCGGACATCTCATACGTCTTTACCTTTCTCGAATTTGAATGGACCGTGCATCAAAATTCATGAATTTTTCAGATTTATCCAGATGTCCAGCCAAAATGGATTAGAATTGAATGCTTAAGAGAGTGAGAACATGAATTTTTTTGGCAGAGAAAATGGGTTAGTACTCCGGGTGTTCCAAGCCGGATACAAAGTCAACTTGTCTCAGAGCACTAGAGCAGAACACTTATACTCCAGGGATGAGGGGGATGTGGATGAGCTGGGATATGCTTGAATAAAGAGAAAGATGAGAAACTCATAAATATTTATTGCCATTAACTCTTTATAATCTTCCCAAGTAAAGCTCAAGTTATGCTTGAATGCCTTGCAATGGGCTAAGCCACTCCTTATATAGAGAAGCGGGAGAGGCGTCGGGTACCCATGGGGGCCCATCGTCACGTTCTCCTGCCGGCTCTTGGATAGGAGAGAATCTATTTTACAGTGTGCACATCTGACTTTCCAGCACCATCATCGGTGGATGATGAGTCATAAAGCAAACTTTTAAGTACAATTATTGTAGACAGGATATGGTAGTGGCTAAGTCATGATGTTCTTTGCAGGTCCACCATTTCCGCAAAGAATCTTTGGTCCTTTACAGCTGGAACGAGTCCATCCGTTTGAAGGCATCGTGTAATAGATTTGCAACTGTTGCCAGCTGTTCATCTATTTGTTTGGTAGTCGGGTACCAATCGGACCACCAATTATCGGATGCACTCCTCCTTAGGCATTCCTCCCTCTTCATTGAGTGTAGCAGCCTGAACTGCTGGAGGGAGTTAGCTACTTGTACTGCCGCTTGCTGTTGCAGTTGATGAAGTTGTAGGCCAATTTTTGAGAATTCACTAAGGAGGAGCTACTGCCGTCGGTCTTGCAGGAGTTGCTTGTATTTTTTTAGTGAGGCCGATAGGGTCCAGAGGACTTGTGTCATCCGGGCTTGTGCTCCTGCCTCGGGCTTCTCCTGTACTTCCCGGAGAGTTGGTGCCACCAACCCTAATTGGTCCAAGATTTCCTTCGGCCATTCTGAACGAATAAGACAACAAATTAGTCTTAATAATGCATCAACTAATTGGTTGTCCTTGCCGTCAATGTGCTCAAAGTGCACTGGTATTCCAATCCTCGTGATGTAGTCGGTGAAGGCTACCCATCGAACCCTAGAAGGCTTGTTGTTCGAGGATTTGCCGAAGAAATTGATTATAGCTTAACAATCTGTCCTGATGATCAAACTTTCATTGTCGAGATAGTAAATTTTTAATGCTTCGAGCGAGTTCATTACGGCATATATCTTCAATTGTGGATTTTGGGGGGCAAAACTTTCCACTGGAGTACACACATATTTTTTCCTGACCCCTAGGGTCAGATTTTCCTCTTCGCCATTTGTATATACCACCCAGCCTTCCATACAACCATCTACTTTAAGGTGATGTAGCAATCTTCAGGGGGAACCTCCAAGTCCAGGAGTTGCTGGATTAATCCTTTTATCTATTTTACCAGGGCCCAATCTTGATGATTCATTCTCTTGTCTCCATTGGGACTGGTCTTGGCATAGAGAGGACTTAGTAGTTTTTCCGAGTTTGGGATCTAGCTCCTGGGGTAATTTAGAAGACCCAACCAAGACCTAAGACCTTTGGTTGTCCTCAAATCTTCCTCTTTGAAATCAGCTATCTTGGAAATAATGTGAGGTTGTAATTTTATCTTGTTGTTTCCAAGAATTACTCCCAGAAATTCAATCTCCTGTACAACTATCTTCATTTTTGTAGGACTTAGCACGAGTCCATGTCTTTGGCAGATTTCTAGCATTTTCTTCAAATGCTCAGCATGCTCCCTTTCAGTTTTTGAAAATACGAGTATGTCATCAATATAGACGGCTATGAAATCCTCCGTCCCTTTAAAGTAATTGTCCATCTTTCTTTGAAATATAGCGGGAGCATTTTTAAGGCCGCATGGCATTACCAGCCATTCGTAGAGACCATCAGGGACCCAGAAGGTCGTCCATTCTATTGAGTCAGGATGCATGGCGACTTGGTGAAAGTCACTTTTTAGGTCAAACTTAGAATAAATTCTACTATTGTTGACCTTTCTCAGAATGGTGTTGATTCCGAGAAGACTGTATTGGTCTTTGTTAGTTAGATCATTCAACCTCTTGTAGTTAAAGACCATTCATTCCTTGCCCTTTACTTCTTTTCCTGACTTTGGATCTATTGTCGTCCCTGAGTTGACTATGATAGCAGTTGTTCTGTGGCGACTCTTGCTTGGCCTGATAACTCCAATTTCAAGTAGGGTCTTGACATGTTTCGTGAAAGCTTCCTTTTGTTGTGGAGTCAAGTGTTTCAGCAGCCTGTCTTCTATTATAAAGTCTGGATTTTTGATATCCAGATGACAAACTATCTAGTTCTTTGACCAATGCTTTAAAGGATCTTCGCCAATGAACCCTTGATCCTTTAGTTCCTTAAGGAGCTGTTGAATTGTTCTCTAAACCTTGGCTGAGATGGCCCAGCCGAGTAACTAACTTGCTCCTTTATCTGGATATACTCCTCCTCCTCTAGTTCAAGCTCCTTAATGGTTGTAGCTGAGACAGATGGTAACGTATTGATAGTAGTGAGATTTTTATAAAAGGTTACCGTATTTCCTTCTATCCAAAGACCTCCGTGCATGGCCCGAATGAAGTTGCAGCCTATAATCATTTGTATATTGTCGCCTAAGACCATCGGGAAGATGTAAGTGTAGGGTATTCTGAACACATTTTCCCCTTCAAACATGCGGCCTTGTTTCATCTTCATATTAGCAGTTTGTTGCGAGTTGATGTCGCTAAAATTAACCACAAAAGTGTTTTTCTCCAGTACTTCCTTACATACTGATTTTTGATCGACGCAGCATGTAGTAGCTCCGGTGTCCAGTATTTCCTTGAGGGAAAACCTGGGTATTCCGGGAATATCAATTTCTACCACCAAATTGTAGAGCATATTCTTTACTAGTCTTAGGCTCTTTGTTGCTTGCGTTGCGACTTTGCATGTTGCTTCTTCCAACAACATATTTGTCGTTTCTCTTCCTTGGTTTAATTGCAGGAAATCCATTCCTAGTTTTTTTTTCCCAGTAATTCTTCAAACTGCTTCTTATAGTATGCTACCTCCTTATTTAGCCTCTCTATTTCAGCTTTGCATCATGTGATATAGCGTTGTTGTTCTCTTAGCAAATTGTTGGGAAAGAAAGGCGCTGGTGCAAGAGGAGTTACCGGAACTTCAATGTTGAAGTAATAAGGCCCGCATAAGTTACAGGTTGTTATTAAGCAGTTTGCGCAATGTATTCTGGCTCTTTGCATTGTAGCCCTTTTGCAACAAGTACATATCTCTGATTGGGGAGCCGTGATAGCTTAATTGTGGTGCCAGTTATGCTGGCAGTTCATTTGTCTTTCTGAGATCCTTATTTACGGTCTATAGCCTCCATCCTGTAATCCCAACATAAAAATAGTTTCATTAGTGATATGTAGCGTTTGAATTGACCTTTGGAAATCACTGCATTCTTCTTCTCCTTCGGAGATGCTGAAGATGGTATCACTTTGCGCCTCGCCTTCCTGTATAGAGAGGATGTCACAATACTCCGGAAGGTCAAATTGCTCAAATATTGTCACCCGCTTGATATTTCTCCGCTCATTGGGACATTCCCTTACGAAGTGCCCTTCTTGCCCGCACAAATAACACTTGCATTTTTATTGCGGACGAGATGCTTCCTTTTCTCGATGCACGTGTGGAACTCATGTGGCTTTCCTTTATAAGTCTTTGAGTGTCTGATCCCATACTTCATGTATCCTTGCTTCTTGTAGTAACCAAGTATGGGGATCTGGCTACAGAAGGATAGATCCTTCAGAGCTCTTTTATATGCAGCATCTTTGCATTCTTGCTCTAGGAATTTATAAGTAAAGAGAACCTTGGGCATTACCCCCACTGTCAGGCCGGGGTACTTTTCATCATATGTCTGCTTTATTCTGTTACCTAAATCTCCAGGCATCTTCAACCAGAATTTTTCTAAGAGCTCTGGTCCTGCGTATAATCTTCCAGTCTTTGCTGCTAACCTCATATGATCATTCATGTATTGAATAATGTCTTTAACATTATTGCACGAAAGTTTCTCAAGATCCCGGTAGGTAACATCCTGGATTACTGTAGACCCCTGGGTTGGATCCTTTGATGAGAACACCCTTCTCATCTGGGGGAGTATATTTTGGGTACCTTCCCTTCCTTCAGCTATATTAATCAGGGCTTCATACTCCGTTGGGTAGCTCATGCGCCATTGTACCCACGTAATCTTTTCTATTTCTCCTAGCAAGTTTTCAATATATTCCACCTTGTCTCTTGCATCCGAGAACATCTACCCTGAGATATGATTTTTTGTTATAGATTCCCATCGAGTAAAGGCGTCATCGAATAGTCCAAACTGTTCATCCTTGGTAGAGCATTTACTCCGTGGCTTGCCAAGTAGTCGACGACTCCTCGTATTTCATAAGCAAATCCAACATTAGGGGTGTTGGATAGTCTTCCCACGAGGCCTCTGGTAATTAGCAAATTGGTCTCGCCATGTCGCCACTGCTCATATCCCCAGGTGAGATAGTCACCTGGATATTACGAAAGAAATCACCAATTGTTAGCATTATATTGGGAATCACATAAACGAGCTGACTCCCTCTTGTCAGGTCCGCTTCCTTGGACGCAAGGATGGCCTGATCTCCTTCCCATCTGTTGTCTCAGAATACTAACAAGGTCATTGTTCCTTTTTCTTGTCGGTGTAAGGTTTGGACACGAACTTGCAGTACCCCTAGGTGGATGTATTGCATCCCGCTCCTCTGAAGTTGGTTAAAGCTTTCTTCCTGAACAAACATCCTGTCCGCCTGGTTGCCTTCTGTAACTAACATTACTTCCTCAGATCTATGAACATAGACCCGATGGTGTGTGCCGTCTCTTCGGGAGTGATACAGGACCTCCGCAGGGACAATAGATGCTCTTTCCTGCATAGAGAGACGTAGCTGTACCTGGGAATCAATTTGTTGCTCCAGGATGTGTACTGGTGCAGATCCTCCAGTTAGTCTTCTGCCATGTCTCCTGGCAGCCTGCTGAGCAATATGAAGTCTTCTCTGGTTACGCCGATATGCTCTAATTTGGTCTTCAAATAAAGGCGTAGTCGACGTAGAGGGTTGCTCAGCGAGAGTCCTCGAGGCCATCAGCTTTTTAACTTCTCTTGTTCTTCCTTTAAGATTGTATATGGGTCTTTGAAGACTCTGAGCTTGCCTCTGGGTTCCCTTGGCCTTTCTGCTGGCCCTAGAGATAGGTCTTTTAGCTTTTCAATAATATCTTCAGGTACAGTTGTTACCTGAGTCCCTCCTTTTGTTTGTTCCCTGATAAGTTTGAGATCTGCCTAGATCTCCTTCAAGCTTTCAGCTATTTGTACTAACAGTTGAATCTGGCTATTATTTTGTTTGATGATTGTGGAGTTTCTGGAGGTTGGTCCTTGAAAGTCACTGGGTTTGACAACCCAAGAGCTGGTGACTCAATTTGTTCAGTTGCTTGAACACCGGTCCGGTATGATGTTGTGCCCTTAGTGATGGTATAGTTCATGAGAAGGTCCACCGCTCCAGTCAGTGGAGTAGCGCTTCTACACGTACCACCTTGTTGTTCAGGTCTTCAGTCAACCTTAATGCCTCCTGCTCCACTAGCTTAGGGCGCTCAGCGATTTCTACAACAAATTCTTTAACCTCTTGTTTTGTAAGAGGTTTATTTTCTGTATAAATAATTGTTAAACTTTTCAAGGCTTGATTTAGCCTTTGAACCTCTTTCTCAAGACTTTGATACCTCTCTAAGACTTGCTTAAAGTGTTTTAGATGGACACGGGAAGATAAACAAGTTCGATCGTGGATAACGACTAAATTGTTAGCTAGTTGACTGTTGGTAACTTTGGGTGTGGAAGCAAGATCAAGGTATTCAAGGTTCAAGGTTCGAGAGTTGTTATACCAATCTTGCACAGCTTTTTCTCATAACTCGGACATCTAACTTTAACTTCTTAAGTTAGGACAGTTCCTCTCCCGGTTTTGTTCACACAAGTGTACCCTCGGACTTACCACGGCTCTCTTCGCATTACTGCCGAGTTAGGACTTGTTCTGTTTACATAATACCAACAAACCTAATAAAATTTTAAGCAAGAATCCCTGATTAACAGGGAGACTGCATAACCTTGGATGAACAGGACTCCTTCTGCTCTACCCTTCCTACCCCGATCTTGAGGACTTAAGCTACCATGGTCATCTTTTGACAAACTTGGCTCTGATGCCAGGTATGAGGGGGACAGGACTCCGGTTCACAAAAGATGCGAATCAATTTGAGCTTTTATAAACCTGTTTGCAGAGATATCTTTGTTATCTAAAGCATGGGCTACAAAAGTATTGTGACGTACCAAGAAGCACATGGCATTATCTAATCACATACCCTCTACAATCTTTTTTACGATTTGTTTTTTATGCTCATCGCTGATTGTAAAACTAATGGAAAGCACAATCATGAGCATCTTAAATACTCATCGATTGCGATAAAAGGGTAAAGAAAACACAATGGTTCTATTATTAATACACACCATTCTGTTCTTGGGAGCTCTTTCCATCTCAGACTTTCGTGTCATTAGCTAAAACAAAAGCTCCTCAGTGATTCTTGAGCAACACTTGCTGCAATCAGTGCCCTCTGATTCCAAGTGGTTCGCGGTAGGCAGGCATATTGATTGGCTTCGCTCCTGTGGCAATCGTATGAAGTTCATTCATAGGCATTGAAGTTATTCCCACCTTTGATTCTGGAGTGTCAGCGTGAGCCTGCAAGCGCCGTTGTAGTAGAACGTTCTAATTATCGTCCTGAAGTGGATGAGTCAGTCGCCACTTCAAGCGGGCACCTCCATCTTTCTTGTGATACAAAACCTGTCATCCCATAAACTGTTACTGTGAGAGTACTAAGACTTGTATTACGTAGCACAGAAAAGTATCAACCTAAACCCTAAAGTTACAACAGGTAGTGTTGGAGCAAATCCACTACCCACAAACCTAATACCAATAACAAAAACCTACACTGTCAAAATGATCCCTGGATTACTGCTACATGACAATTTTCTATAGCAGCATGAGACTCCACAGATAAAACGATTTCCACCCCTCATTGTCAAGGTTTTAAATCTTGTGATTAGTCTTGCTTGATTTGCCTGGTACAGTCTATAACATAATATCCTTTTAAAAAAAAGCGGCATGATTTGAAGGTATGTAGGTTATTGAGTCACTGTGTTCTCAGATTGCCAATAGGATAAGATACATTTGCATAGCATATCATATTCATTTGTTAAATGTCTTCTATATTAACTCGAGGCATGAAATCATTTTAAAGCTACGATAGATGTTCATCAGTATAACCTTAGTCTCTGAATGATGAGTCTGATCTCACACTAAATGGAAGTAATCAACTACATCTTTTATCGAATCCTATCGATGGTAATAGGTACGAATAAACAGTAAGTGACCATTATCCAAAGTAACTCACAATTTTTTGATCATCCCCTCCTGTGCACAAGTATTCATCATTTGGAGCTACAGCAACCTGTAAGATAACATTTTAATCAAGGTCAAATAAAAATGTGCCATATTGCGGTAAAATCACCATGACCATGGAACATGTCCTGAAAATGAGGATGAACATTAACTTACAGTATTAGCACATCTTTTATGACTAAATAGATGTCTGATGCAAGGTTGACCAAGGGTAACATTCCACATTGCCATGCTGTGTATAGCAAACAACTAAGGAAACATTCTAAGGTGGATACAGGAAATAAATAAATCAGAAGAAGATCAATATAATCTGCTAACCTCCCATCACCACTGACAGTTACTAATACGGGTTCTGTCTGAAGCCACCGAGCATCATTTACTCCTTCATCACCCTTCTCAACATGGCTGTGACAATTAAATGGTTACGATTGAGATTTCTACATGTGATAAATGATACATAAATCAACCACTAGGAATTGAAAATTTGAAACTAGTGTAAAATAATTACAGTATGCCAAGTCAGAATTTTCAAGAGAGTGGAGACTCCAGTCACAATCCTGGTTACAAGGCTTTCCAAACCAGTACTACCTCACTTGTATTGAGAGAGATTACATGGTTGGGGTTTGGATAGCATAGCTACTTCGGTGGCTTTCCGGGGCAATTTCAACATTGCTAGCTCTGAGAACTACCAGATAAGCTACTCATGGCATGCAACTAGGTCCCTGCATAGGAATAGTCCTTATTCTTCATGTTGTGCAACTTTGTCTTGGCACAATGAGAACCCTTATTCTTCTACTTCTTCCTCTCCTCGGTACCTCCTTCAATCGATACCAACTGGCATTACATGTTGGCACACTGTATGGCACATGCACCATCTCATTCTGCCCAGAAAACAAAAAACCCCTACAGGGAACAAAACTTTATACCTTTGTTGGCTATGCCATAGTTTTCGTAATAAAGTATTAAAAGCTTAACTTTCATAAGTTCTTCACTGGAACTTATACACGGTCTGACCTCTTAAATGGACCTTGTATGCTAATCTGGTGTGTTCCAAAGATCTCGGTCATAGTTGTCAAAATCATATGATTCACATATCAAAGAATATAGTTCTTTCATATTAATCAGAAGTGAAAGAACCATTCTGAATCATCTCATTATATATCATTCTAAAAATAAAAACCTCATTAAAATTTAAATTTAACAAACTAAAAAAATCAATTTAACACATTAAGAAATTATATTAAGCCAAGATCTTACAAATTGAACCGAATTTATTATAATGAAGAAACAGTTATTTTATATTATAGGATAACAATATAATAGTCAGACAAAGCGACATCTCGAAGTTAAGAATAACATACAACAACAACAACAACAACTAAGCCTTATCCACTAGACGGGGTCGGCTATATGGATCCTTCTACGTCATTGGGCTCTGTCCCCTATTATAACATTATCTATATTTAAATAAAATTTATCTTGTTTATTGTTGCCGACCAAGTCTTTTGGTCTTCCTCTCCCTCGTTTAATATGCGTATTTATCATAGTTTCACATCGGCTAACAGGGCATTTATTGGTCTTTAAGTACATGTCCGTACATCTCAAACGTGTCTCTCGATGTTTTTCCTCAATAGATACAACTCCGACTCTCTCTAATGCTCTCATTCCTTATTCTGTCCATCCTCGTATGTCCACACATCCACCTTAACATCCTCATCTCTGCAACTTTCATCTTTTGCTCATGTGCCCGAGTCCGAAGTTAAGAATAACATGGAAGAAAAAAAATCTTAATAAGTGGGGCAAAGTTGAGTGCAGCCAATATGAATTAGACACCTAACAATGATCAAGGGGAGTAAATTATCAAGAGTGAAATTGATAGTGACTTAGAAGACATGACAGTTGTCTCTTAGTTGATGACAATAATTTTTCTACGTCAAAAGAAGCTGGCAAGGAAATTTCTATCGGTCATTTCATCTAAATTCTAAATAAATTAAATTAAATAATAATTTGTGCATTGTCATCAATGGAAGATGAAAACATATATTTTTGTTATGAATCTGCATTTAACTTCACCTATTATCATGCTATTAAATAGAATATTATATTATTTTATATACTTTTAAATACCAAAACTCATCTAAAGTAGAATAGTTTTTTGACACAGTTTATAATTTGTTTATCTGATCCTCATAAATCCGTTTGAAATGATTCACAATTTCATAATTTATCAAAACAATTCATGACACAAACATCGATTTGGCAACCAAGATCTATGTCAGTGGAACTTATAATAATGTATGCAATATCTTTCTACAACATGCATGCACTAGTGTGAATGAAATTGGACAACCATGTATTTATCGGACGTTTTAAAAATAGAAATAATACTCACAACTCTGACACATGGCCAAAAAGTTTTACCATGGAACATCATGAAATTTCAGGAAAGCTCTATCAGAAGTCAGAACAGTCGTTTGTCTTTTCTTTCCTAGTACTTCAAAATAAATGAATTCCCAATTTTCTAGTGGCACATCAGGGAACTCTTACCACATTCCATACTTGATCAGTTTCTCAGACCAAATTAAGAGTAGACGCAATATCCTAGTGATGCAGGAAAGAATAGATAAAGAATTGGGAGAAGATGGAAAGAGGAGAAATAGCATAAAAGAACATTAATTCAATTCATCACCTACACTGTTTGATTATTAGTTCTTTTTTTTGATGTAGCCCTCTATTGATCAGAATGTTTTTTTTAGTTGTTACTGTTTCCCTATTTTTAAGCCAGTTATAGGACATACAATCTCTCTTTCATCTTGTCTCATTCTGCATCAGGAAAAATTGAGATGAGGTAGAAGAGAATAGAATGAGAAAAGATAGGGAGTGACAAGAAGAGGACAGCAGAAATGTAAGAGTGCCAGTTAATGAAGGACAAAACAAACAACTGTGAGACCAAGAGGAGAGTTCCAGAGCAAAAAAAAAAAAAGTAATTCAACTCATTATATATATATATATATATATCATCCTAATTACACAAACAAAATAGCATCCACTACTGGATTAGCTAAGCCCATAAATATGGACAACTTATATTACACGATCAAAATAAACAATTTAGTAAATAAATAAATAATAAAATCTATTGTATTGCAAAGCTTTTCTAAAACCATCTGTCTAGATATTGTCAATTGTGAATAATCAGGGGGATCATAAATGAAAATGGCACAAAGCTCCAGAAACTCCATAACATAGTTACCATTTTATAGTTCTCTAAATTGCCAAGTAATAGAAAGAATGCTTCCACTTTGTGGATATATATGTTGAATTGAATTTTCATATGGTGATTGAGTTCGTATACAAAATCTACATTCATCATCAAGGAAAGCAATTGAAAAGGAAGAGTGAAGTTCAAGTAGAATATGAACTCTAGTTATTCTTTATGCAATTTCAATTTTCAAGTACATTTGCTAACAAAATATGGATTCTCCTTTGGGTACTCACCCAGGAACTTGACCTGCATATTCAGCAGTTGGCATTTGCTTCCCATGGCTCAAACAATGCAAAGGCCTTAAGAAACGCATATCATTGCTTTCATGGACTAGTTGGACATAGTTCATTGGCAAAACTCGTGTATCCCATACCAAGGTATTATTTGATGTGCCAGATGCAGTAAAATAGGTTCCACAACTACTAAAAGAAACAGATGTCACCTGTGACAAAGGAAATTGAGTTAAGGACCTATGAAGTTGGCAAGAACATCATCGAAAGTACAAGCACATTGTGAGAGAAGTCTAAAATATTTGGAGAACACTTTGCAATAGATAAACAAGGAGGGTTTTGAAATCTAAATGCTAAAACAGAGTATAATAATATCGTACAAAAGAGGCACTTTCTCTGCAACTTCAGATATTTCATGCTCAAAACTTATAAGAAGAATGAACCAAACTAGTAGCAATTGTTACTACATATTTCCTGCAAATAAATCTTAAGAGATGAATAGAAGCAACCGCCTAAAGATCCTAGTGTGTGCTTGCAGATCAAAGTTACATAATAATTAATAGAATGATGGTAAAAGTACAATTGTAGCAAAACAGTAATTTATCAAGCAGCTACAATCACCTCAAAACCAGGGCCCACAGAGAGATGATTGATTGTAGCACAAGTACGGATGTCAAATAAACCAATAGTCCCATCACCTGCACCTGAAAACATAATAAGATATACAAGTTACAATGGTAGATTGTTGAACATTCAGAATTTAGACCATTATTACAAGAGAAAATAGCACCTGTGATGATTGTGTTGCCAGTTGGGTTTGTTTTCAATGAAGTAATATACTGTAAACAAAATGTGTCACCAAAAACTGAACATACGAACTTTTAACATGCAAGCAAAAAAAACCTACAGAATCATGTGCAGAAAAAGAACGACATGTCTTTGGAGACTCGATATCCCACAATTGCACTACTGCAGGACCACCGTACTCACAGTCACTTCCACCCATTAACATGTTTTCGCTACAGAACTCCATTGCAATAATTGAAGGATGGGCCTGATCTTTTGGTCTGCAATTATAGGAAAAACAATGACATCAGAAGCTCATCATAAGAAGTAGCTAAATGCTATTGTTTAATGAATGAAGCACAAAAAAATTGAACTGTCGCTAGCCAAACTCCAGTGTTTTCAAAACCCGAGCAAGCTGACTAGTTTGAGTCTGTTTGACCAGTTAGGCCAGGAAGGTTCATATCCAGTCTGGTATGTAATGAAAACTGGAATATCAAAAGTACATCAAAGTGGCTAATACTACTAAAAACAAGGCAAACTTTATACATTTAAATAATAATTGAAGATGCAAAAAGAGAAGCATAGAAATTCAAAGAATGAAATTCATGAAAAATCATCACGACGATAGGAGCAAACATGTTAATAATTGAAGATATAAACAGAGACTAGCAAATACAGAATCTTATATATGGACATGGGAGGTAGGCCACTCGGATTCCCCTATGATCAAACGCCTGTTGCAGATACAGAATCTTATATTATGGACCGTTGGCTCCTGGAGACTGCCGAACAGAGACTAACATATTGGTTTGCTCAAAATGGCGGGGTAGCTCGGCATATGACTTCTTTGGACATTCTAGTCCTAAGAAGACACGGACCTGACAATGTGGAAGTCCTACTTACAATTGAGTTATGCAGTCACACTCTAGATGTTGCACAGAGATGTCTTCCCACCAGAGACAGACAAGATTACATAGAAAAAGAGCATTTTTTGTGGACAAGTACTGGAGTCGCAGGAGCACCTATTCTTCGGGTGCCCCCTATTACGGAGTTATGGAGGAGTATTCAGAATTGGTTACACATGTGGCGGGAGATTTCTACCTACCGGAGGATATTGAGAGTCTTTAAGAGATATATTGTGGGAGTCGAATGTTGACAAAAGCTCGACATCTTGCCTTGTCCTCTTTGGTCAACTATGCGTGGAAAGTAAGAAATAATAGTTTCTTTGATGAGAGGCAGTTAGGCTGTGAGAAGATTTTCAAGAATATGCAAATTCATGTACTCCAGTTCTTAGGAGTGTACTTTCATCTGACACTTTCTCAATCATAAACCACAATTAAAGTTCGCTTATTGTATGCATTGTCGGTGCTATATAAAAAATTTACTTATCCAAAAAAAAAGAAGATACAAAAAGAGCTTTTATTATAAAAAGTTTAAAGGATATTAAACTTCTTGAAAAATTAACATGATGAGAACAAATATCTGTAAGAAATGGTACAGGTGAGAAAAAGGAAATGCATAACAATCATCACATGGTTCTTAGCAATATCATATCTTCTTAATGTTTGAGAATCCATATTCTAACAAGGACCCAATATTATTGAGGAAAACAGTACATTATAATTTTTATGATAGGCATGAGCACTTTAATGTGGCTAAAAGATTGAACTGCATCTTTGCTGATGTTAAAATAGTTGATACAAACTAGATTTAGTCTATGCCATTAGCATTCAAGTTCAAACGGGAAAGAAGATTCTTCTCTTACTGCAGATCTTTAGTTAATAAATGAAATTACATATAAATTGTCCTCTATGATGTATCATAATATACCATAGTTGGTTAAAATAACTTTCCCACCATCTGGTACCTCCCTTGATGCACTCACAAAGGTAAATCCGTTACCTTAACGGTTCTCCTAGAGCCGGCCCCACGGTATTCCCTTGATGCACTCAAGGTCATAGAAACGCTGACACATTCAGCTCAGTAGCATCAAGAGAAAACTAATTGAGTTCCAAGATGACCAGTGTGTTAGAGAGATGATATGTGTAAAACAATAAGGAGGCTGCAATGCAATTACCAACATCACAGCAGCCTGTTTGCACATGTGTTTTTTTAATATATATGGAAGACATACAAGTGGGAAATTATTAAAAGTACAAAGACATTGTGCAAATACTTGGAAACTCAACACGAGGTTAAACTTAACAATGTTGTAGAAAACTAAGCGATTGAGCAAATTTCCTGAAAATGTACTTCATTAGAAAACCACCAGCAAGTCATACATAACTAATTTTGGTTGGTTGATGGATCTTTTCAAACTATATTATTACTTTGAGGGAAAAAGAAGTCACTAAATGACTTCAGTTTTTCTTTTAAGTTAGTAAATTCGTAGACATTAAACTGAAAGTGGTATCAAATTTGTTGAAGCTGACAAGGAAATAAAACTATTACCTCAGCTTGAATTAAGATCAGCATCAAGTTCACCTCTCAAAGCATTCCATAATAGAAGTTTTCCATCTCCTTTTGCACCACTGGTGACAACAAGACCTGAACAGCTTATAGCAAATTAAAAGACGACATTGTTAACATTAATAAGCTACAGCTTCTAGAAAAAACTTCCTACAGAAGTAGAAAGAGAAGACCAAAGAATGTTATCCATTTATGCAAAAAAAATTTGGGTGTCACATTATCCACAGAAATGAAGTCCATAAACTTATTCTGAAGAAAGTCAACCACTTAGACTAGTGTCAGACAAACTCACCAATGTCTGCTATTCAGATTGATTAAGAGTCCAACATGTTACTGGGAACAATTAAGTAAATTAACTGAATGACAAATGACATGATTCTTGAATTGCTCTAAGTTGAATCCAGTAAATGCATTAATTTGTACAAGTGGCCTATGGAAACAAACTCTTCATCCTTCAAAAATGATCATTATTCAGTTGAGGAATAACAATATTACAACGGTTTTGTCGTTTTCCCACCCTCCGAATTACTTGCAATGATAGTGGTGTATTCCTTATTGGGAAATAGGTATAACATGGGGACCTTATATTGTGCAGCAAATCACTTTTCAATTCAATTCAACAGCTAATTTCCATCAGGGTAGTACTAGATCATTGGTCTTTTCTAAATTGCATTCCTTTCTTTGCTTGTCACGCTCAAGGAAGGTCATGGACAGATGATGTCATGAAATACAACCAAATTATTCAATTCCATGCCTCAACACTCTTTTCTTCCCTCCAATTATGTACTAGCCTTAAGAAGCAGTATGAATCCACAATATCTGGCTCCTTTGCATTGACTCCAATCACAGATCAACAACTTCTTTGGATAGCGTCAAGTGTCCAACAAGAATGAAAGGACTAGCAAATTATTAAAACTATCAAAAACCAGGAAATAGGCATGGAGGAGACCTCAATAAGATAATCATCTTCCTTCTCTTCTCCTTTGTCTTTCTCATATCCTCCGTCCTCTTCCTTCTCCCTTCTCTTCCTCTTCACTTCTATTCCTCCCTCTTCTCAAGTCAATGTTGGTCAATTACTAGCAACTTCACAGGGAATGTTGGCATGCACCAAAACCATCTCATCAGTGCAAACCATCAAAATTCAAGATGAGAATTTAAACCTTTCTAACATATTATATCATTAAATAGAGGTTTACAAGAGATTATATGCCACCTTAGCTTTCTAGATATAAAATAGAATAAACTTGAATTTATTGAGACCTCTTACAATCACTCAAATAATCATCGAATTTCACAATAAGTCTGGGATATAAGCAATTGAAATCAAGTTACAAATTCAATTAAGGCCAAACTCTATCATGATCAATGTTATGATTTGCATTACTGTTGATCTATCGGCTTGTACATTGACTAACTTAAAGGCTTTTAGTCCAATGAACAAGGACCTTAGTTTAGTGGCTCAAAACCCCCAAGAGAAACAAGTAAAGGAGTTCACAAGAGATATGCTACTCTTAGAAGTAGACAATACTCAAGTAAGGTGTGCTCCTTGGGTCAGCCAAGAAGGAAATTCTATAGTTGGAACTTCAAGTATAATTAACCTAAGTTAAGGGATTAGTGATCCACTAGGTAGTCATAGACAGCCAATTAGAACATTGTAACTAAACAATTATTAATTTTGTAAAATCTTAGTTGTGGATCCAAGGAAGTGGTGTGATCCACAATGGATAAAACCGACCGGCCTGTATTGCCAGGTTTTTTGTCATGTGAGATAATGTTTTATTATAACCAAGGATAAAGAAAATAAACAATGAATGGGCTAACAAAATTTTGGCTCCATCATTAGAACACTAGTGTGTTCTTCGTCATTCTCATTGATTGATAAATCAACAATTGGTATAATCTATAAGACCGTGACTTGTGCCCCCGGAGCTATGGTGCAGCGGAAGGGCGACTAGTTATCATCCCAGGCATCCGTGGTTCGATCCCTAGCTATGACATATTTTATAGTATTTTTCCTCCAAATGGGGCGCGAATCCTGGGACGATGGACTTCTGGACTGCCCGCCACGAACACTTCCCGATTTACCCTGGCTGCCGATGGGAAACTTCCGTAGGGCCGGGCCGGTAGCCCAAGGTTGGAAAAACCTCGTTAATCATTTTTTTAATAAGACCATGACTTGCCCCTAAGGCATAGCACAGATGGTGGGCGCATAGCATTTCTGGCGTAATGGCCAAGGGTCGATCCCCAGGAGATGATGACCTGCATTTTTGATCCCACCATGCGCTTGTTACCTGTGTACCTGCATGAACCTCCCTCCATATCCGTGGGGCCGGCCCTAAGGGGTCGTTAAGGTAGTAAATCTACCTTTTTTTTTTATAAGACCATAACTGGTCATCGAGAGATGAATGAAAAAGGCAGTTTGTCATAAGGCATGGATTCAGAGCATGGGTTGTAAACAATTAAAATGCAACTTAGAAAAGTAAGACATGAAAACATGAATTCCATACACGACTGCCAGCGATTGACTGTCATAGCAATGATTTTTTCCTTGTGCCCAACTGATGATCGATCACCATCCACTGACCCCAAGTTAAAGAGACAAGACCCAGTCGTACAGTCCCACACCTAATTTGCAATTTAAAGTTTCGAAGAAATGAAAATACATCTGTAATGGGTGGTAAATACATCAACCATGGACAGTTAATTCACCTTCAACAAGTTGGAACTACATGAAACTATACTAGCACCCCTTGCTGCAAATTCAACAGCTTGGATCTGTAAACAACAATAACCCATGACAAATTAATTATATCTCTAGCAATCAAAATATCGCAAGAAAACACTAGAAGTTAGTATTCCTAGAAATTATATTAGCAATCAAATTAATGATAATAATATATTCCTAGAAGTTAGTATTACAAGTTGCTACTATCAGTTAAGCTGAAATTAGAAGTATAATGAAGCTAGATGGCCAAAAACAACAGATGCACTGATTTAACTAGCAATGTATATTCTTTAAATATAAACTTTACTAGCATTTGAACACAGAACTCCAACCCTCATATTTATCTTAATTTTTGACTGTGGCAAAATATATTAATCTAGAATTCTGTACTCTTAACTTACAAAGACAAGGAATGGAATATTATTTGAAGCAAACAGAATCACATGGCACTAGCAAGTGGTTATTGTGCTGCCAAGTCGAACTGCCTTGACAGTTGAACAAAAGGACCCTATCTGCATGACTGCATTTATATAAAGAGTATTCCTTTTTCCTATACTACATGGAACAGTTGGCAGAACAGCATGGAATATTCCTTCTTCCTTTTTTTTTCAAAATTCCAATATTGGAGCTCCTATTCTTATATCTGGGCAAAGCCTTATCCCAAAACCTTAAGCTGTTAAACTAAAGGACCCTATCTGCATTTATATAATACAAAGAAAATCAAAATAATACTAGCACATAGAATCACATAATACCCGACAATTGTGACCATTAAGTTGAGCTGCCTTGCCAGAAAGAAGATTATAGAGTAGTAATTCATTAGGAGCCTGTGGCACAAATCAAGAAAAGCAAAGAATAAACAATTAATTTTGATACATGGAATGGAACTAATCTAAAACAAATAATAAACCAATATAGCAAACAACTAAACTATACAGGGTAGGACAAAATCACTATGAACTTAACAGAGTCAACAAAGAACTTGCACTTACAAGCATCCCAAATGTATAAGGTAAAGATCACTAACCTGATTCGAACTACAAACCAGTTGAGGCAGCCCATCTGGGTGAAATTTGACATTAAGAACCTTTTGAACTCCTTGCTAAAAAACAGTGAAAATTTTGTTTAGATCCCAAATAACTAACCTCTTGACATCAAACAACAAAGAAACAAACTTAAAAAGACTCCAGAATAAGTTCTAAATTTTAAGATGTGACGTCATGTAGTATTTCAAGGGGAGATGCAGAAAATAAGATAAATTCAAGAAAAATTGAGGAAAGTCAACTGGAACTGGTGAGAGAGGAGATTGGACTGGTTGACACAGCCCTTCTGGGTGAAATCTGAAATCAAAAACCATTTAAGTTTTAAAGGTCATGCTAGAAACCGTAGAAAATATAAATTTAATTTAATCATAGGGAAATAGTTTTTGAAATTACTAAAGCAAAGAGACCAAACATTTTCATAGTCATAACAAAATCAACTAATCAACTTAAGAATATTCCAGAACCAATGATGCATGAATTCCATCAATCAATGGGTAACCAAGTTGGGCAGGGCTCTCTTCCACATACAAGGACATTTTTCGTTTGGTCCTAACAACATGGGACAAAAATGTCATGCCTGCCTCCCTCTCCGTGTCTAGCAATGTGGTGTAAAAGGGTTGTGCCTGCCTCAGTAACAAACGGAATGCACAATAAACAAGGGCTGACAATTCTTCTTGCTCAAATCATAGCCCATCCTAGGCTCATCCTTTCGGATTTAACTATTCCTCACTGCAGTCCCTCCAAGCGTTGATACCATTATCATGCAGGAGGATCATCCATTCAAAAAAAGGATGATGCATGAGGATCATACATCACAAATAATTAATGGGCGAGGCTAACTCTGCAAATATAAGAACCTATCCTCTTTGGGGATTTAGCGATGTGAGACTAAAAAGTGGTGCCTTCTCCATCATTGAATGGCTTTATCTAAATCTGGCAATAACAACACAGATCCGTATTCAAGCAATAATTGGCATAAATAAATCCCAGATTTTCAGATGTGAGATCATAAAGATTAGCTTCCATAGCAAAGTCAATGTTAAACAGTTAAAAGGGTACTAAGAAAAGCTCAGTACATAGTTGAAAAATTAAAATACTTGCTCTTAGCAGCATTTGTTTATCTTCCTTAACGAGATAAAGCAGCTTTACGAGCTATTTGTGAAACTAATAACAACTAAACAGTCTTACAAATGAGAGGAGCGGGCCAGGCATTGGTGCAGACTTTAAAGCACATAGAGTTGTTAACTTGAAGCAACATAGAAATATTTATATTTTCAACTAATATCTAAATGGCAGAAATTCATCCAAAGTAGATTAAGATGTTTTGCCCATGCCAATAGAGCATCTGCACACAGCTCAATTCATGTTGTTGAAAGTTTCACAAACCTTTCTTTGTTCTAATAGTTTACTAATAATCCTCGAATATTTTTTTCATAAACTGTAATAAGATTCTTCAAATGTCAAAATTGTACAGTATCATTCAAGTATATAGTCAACTGAAAGACCTTTTTATTTGTCAAATGACTCCAATAAACAATATAGATATTAATAGATATTAATTTAATTTCCTTTTTCTACTCAACAACCTTTGGAGCTTATCTGAGAATAGTTGAAGCTCCGTCTATGATGATCCAAGCTTAGTCAAAGATTACCAAGTGACATTAAGTTCAGTGGGTTTGGATCATTACTCATAGAAGGGACAAGAAGGCCACAGTCTCTTAAAAAGAGCCTAATTGAAACTCGAAACATGTTTTGATTCGTGAGCTGAACCAAAAATAGTAACGAAATTCTACTTTTGCTGACTGACCATATTCAGAGAGGTGTCATTTGTAACTCAAAGAGTTCATGTACAATTCCGCAGAAGTACAAGGGAGTTATTGCAATTCATTAATTGAAGTTGTCTCTCTACTACGTGATACAAAAAGCACATCCATTCAAACTCATGCCAGGACATAACCAGTCTTGGAATAAATCCTATTTGAGATTGTCAGACGATGTACAACATAGGATGTCATGGATCCACCAAAGAGCAGCAATGGAGTGCCAGAAAACAAAGGTCATGTTCTCATGTCTAAGCGCAGGAAAAGTGGAATATTAAGGAAAACAAGAGAGAAGAAGTAATGCAGAAAGGAGAATATGAGCAAATGTAAGGAAAAAAAAGACAAGAGGGAGGGGACCCACAAAGAGAGTAGTAGGACAAGAGGAAAGAAGAATTGAAGAAGAGGATCAAGGATAAGGTTACCATCAAGTCAGTACCCTTCAGATCATTCAGCAGAACTGGTACGCAAAACAATATTTTAGGCCATGATACAACCAAGTTTTTTCAGAAACATGCATAGCATATAGTCATATAGAACAACTGTGTTCAACGATATGACTTAACCTCATTCGATCAACATTTAGAAATTAGAGACCAATATCAGCAAAAAAAAAAAATATGGATTCCTTTAATCAAGAAGTAACTTAAGGATTAACTGAGTTGATAAATTACATTTGCTGCTGTTCATAGACCGATAGAAGTAGCATTTCACTATTGCATAAATAAGCAAGGTAGCATTTTATGTATCACAAAACTTAATTAAACCAAGTTATTTTCCAGCAATAATATCTTGGAGGTTTTCTTGTGCATGAATTTGAAAAGAAAAAGGAAAAGCTAGTTAAAAGCAGGTAGACATTAATAGCTAGGTTTTCCTTTTAAAAATTAAATTATTAAGATACCGATATCAGTACAGCTACAAAGTGATAGATTGTGCATACAGACACAAGTATAAAGACTTAAATACTCATGATTTTCTAGGGTGAATGACTTTCATCCACACTCAAATTTTCCTGAGGATAGCTCGTGGTGTCGCTAGCACATCAAATGAACCCCACAAAACAGTTGCACCATCTGACCAATTCTTTTGGAACAGTACAAGGAAAACAAGATCCTGTTTCAGATTGTGGTGTTCCTATCATGACGACTTATAACTTCTGAGGAACCAAGATCAACCACTCCTAATTTATATATCAACTCATTGAGTCTCCCATCTTAAAGGCCTCCACATCACTATCGGCCTGCTCCATCCAATATAAAGGGGAGTCATACTATTGCTATTTCAAGCAACATGGAGTTTGTTTCACAGTTCCATGACACCTAATCATTTCACAAATGGAGAAACCAACATATAGATGAGCAGTAATGGCATGGCACATTGATTACTACCATACTGCTGGCCATCTAAAAAATAAAAAATAAAAACAAATGACCAAGACAAATTGAGGCATTAGACTTATGTAAGTTACAGTAAGAAAAAAGAGAAAAAATAAATCAAAAACAGGAAACAAAGATGTGAGCATTTTTCAAGTTATTTCACAAATTAAATTATCATACTTGTGTGCTCAAATATGAATAAGTACCCTGCCAATAGGTTGCGCAACAGCCACACTTGATGTATAAGCACTCCATATAGGAACCCATGATGAATAGCTTCTATGGGTAAGCCATACAGCAGGCCCTTCAAACTGTTTACCAAGAGATCTCCAGCCTTTCCATCAACAAAGAAAAAGTCCACATATGTTTTTAAAAGGGGCACAACATCATTGTGAAACAAGAGCTTAGAAAATTTTAATAAATAATAAAGGGGTGCGTACTCTTTAGGTCTCAAACTTGATACTAAATTGATGATTTTGATACCAAGCTTTTGAAAAGACTTTTATAGTCTCAAATTTAGGCGTTTGTCTTTTTTTTAGTCCCAAATTTTAAAAGTAACACTTTTAATACCATGCAATGGGAGGCGTCTTAAGTCCTTTTTTTAAAAAAAAAGTATGATTGAACACTATAACCCAATCAGGAAGGTGAACCATAGTGGTTTTTTATTTTTTATTTTTTTTAGCTTAAACATTATAACCCAATTGGGAAGGTAAACCCTAGGGTTTTCGATTTTTATTTTTAGCTTGAACAGTATAACCCAATTGGGAAGGTGAACCCTAGACTAAAATAAAAATAAAGTGTTAATTTTAGGACTAAAAAAGTCTTTTCAAAAGTTTGGTATCAGAATTGCTCATTTAGTATTAAGTTTGGTATCCAAAATGTATTTTTCTCAAATAATAAATAAGCAACCAAAAGCTTAAAGATTAAATAATTTACACAAGCCATCAACTATAATCCAAAACAAATTCACTTGACAAGACCCCATCTCAGCCATTTGACCCAATAAAGTGCATATCACCAGTCTCACCAGTTTATCTTACAACTGGAAGGCAGAACACAACCAAACTACAGGTTATTAGTGCTTTATGAGCAGATAGCTTAGGGGGGAACCCCAGTTAACCTACACACTGCATACTGGCTGGCTTGTTTATGGTGTAGATAAGTTATGGTCTAAATAAGCATGAAAACCTATTATATGCAAAGGAAACTAACAAGATTCTACAAGATTCTAATCATTGCTGGCCACAGGTATAAACATAGTGAACACTGTAAGAAAATGATCAATAGCCCTACCTTCAAGAAATGGAATCCATTTTTCTCGGTTTCTTCCTGGACAACCACCTAGAGGATGAGCAGATCTCCAGCTAAAACCTTGTTCACGCCCCTGTAAACACATGAGAATGTTTTGTCTTTGGAAAGAACTTCGTGAGAACGAAGAATATATATCCCCTTTCCAAATATTGGTTGTTCCTTCTTCAAAACGTGAATTGGATAGTTGATCAATTTCAGATGCATCTGTAAGTAAGGACATTTGAAATACAATAATCAATTAAGGATAACAATTGAACTAGCATAAACATTGTAATATATTGACAAGAAGAGTGAACAAAACATCAAAATCATATTGAAATAACAAAACACAATAATTAATTACAAATGAGAGCATTCTATGATTGTTGATAACATTTTTGCTACCCTTGGTATCTTTCAAGATCAGCACGAACGCAACAGTAGCAAGAGTCATAGTATACTAGTGTCAACTATCATGGGGATAGACCTGCACTCTTACTTTTTTGCTTTTCCAGTTGAAATTATCACATCTTACTAGTGGCACTATCAACTTGGTTACCACTTTCCTCAGTGGATTTCTAGATGATGCCTCTTTTATCATTGAGACATGTTCCTAGTATATAATATAATGCTTGTGAATTATGTAAGCATTCTTGTGTTCCCTTTTTCCTTGGTTGTGTTTACTTGGAGCACAGGGTGTTGGGACCGGGTGCATGTTGACATGGATGCGGGTTCGTAATTTTAAAATTTATTACGTGCAGCGGAAGATTTAGCATAAATAATTTCCCAAATTATTTAACCACACATCTAAGCATGCAACCTTATATTGTGTAGACATGATCATATATTAAAATTTTGCAGAAAGTAAACTAATTTACTTAATACCTCGCGTAACTCGAAGGAAGGGACGAGATCCAACCGTAAGCGTCCCTTGGAAGCTCCGCCTCTATTCGCGTCCACGCCGAGTTTTCTTCGGGATGACTTCGCAAAGCCACGAGTTTCGTGCCGACAAGAACTACTAGATTCTCCAAAGGCACGACAAGAATACCAAGAGAGAGATGGAAAACTAACCACCAAACGAAGAACGGAATCAAGATTCCGGGAGGAAGGAAGGAGTTGCGCCCGCTTCTTCTTCTTCTTCGACAGCTTCTTGGTGGAGGAAGCTCACGGCAACCAAAGGGAGGGCCTCTAGAGCCGGCGCCACTAGAGGAGGGAGAGGGAGAGAAGGAGAGGAAGAGAGACTAGGCAAGAATCCTTGATCTCTTGGATTGATTTCCAAGCCTTGTCTTGGTACCTTTATATAGTAGCCTCTTAATCGCCAAGTCTCCTCTTAACGGAATAAATTTTTCATAAGAAATTTATCTTATAAATTTTTTTATGAATTATTCCGTTATGCCAAGTTTTTATTATAACTTAATTTATAATAAAAACAACCATGTCTCCCCTTTTATTATGGAAAGAAATTTCTTTATATAAATTTCTTTATCATGGTAAATCAATCCATTATTGATTTTATAAAATAAAATAAACCAATCCAAGGTTTATTTTAATTTTCATGAAAATTAAATCTCTTTATATAAATTTCTTTATATAAATTTCTTTATCCATAATTTTATAAAACAAACCACGCGCGGTTTATTTTATAATTTGAACCAAACAATTTGGTTCTCCCTTTTTATTGTGGTCGGCCAAACAAAGAGGGTGGGGACCCTCTTGGCCGGCCAAACCAAGCCGTCTCCTTGCGAATTAAACTCATTTAATTCGTCGGTTAGCCTTCAAAAGACTTAGTCATTTTAAACTTCCGGTGCGCCTCTGATAAATTCAGATTCGACTTATTTCTCTTGATCGGAAAATTCAATTTTCAACTCGTTTTAAATCCCTCGGATTACTCGTAGTGCGTGTGACTAAATAGGCTTTCGATTTATGTTGGCCGTCTATAATTAACCAATTATAGAACGATCATGAGTGGCACCTAGTAGTACATCATGATCCCCAATTAATCGAAAGATCAACGGTTGACCTCAGAAATAATCCTGAAACCCTTCAGCAGCTATAATGACTTGTGCCCCATTCCCTTCACCATCTTATACCTACTTGGTTCAGGACACGGTCTATGTGTATCAGTCCCCACTAGGCTGACTACGTCACACCTAGCCCAAGTAATGTCTTTCTTGTCCAACGGATTCTAATTACTCTCATGTTTCCTGGAGGATTCATACTCGGAACATGTTGTGCTCTGGCCAGAGGCTTCGAGTAACAATCCGACGATAGGCCTTGGGTATACATCTCCTCGCAAGGAGTGGTGAATCCTTTGTAGGCTGTTCAAACATCTTCGGGCATTTCGGCTTATACCCAACCATCCTGGGTCCACACCTCCTTAGAGATGCTTGCTTAAGATGTCAAAGTATAAGTCTCCGTGACCAAGATGACTTGAACACCGCAAGTCAAAGGAACATCGCACTTAAGCTGCAGTAAGAACTTTCATTGACATATCTATATGTAGATTATCATATGAAGTTTTACAGCTAGTCACTCCAATGAACTAGTTCCCTTAACTAGCATCCATGTTTATCTCCGGACATCCCAATGTCACCAACCAGTGAGAATCAGCTGATTAGAGAATAACTCATGCTAGTCTCAACAGAATTGACAGTGTCCATATTTATCAATTCATCGACTAGGGACAATTTCAATACTTCACAATTGCACATGTAGAGATAATCACTAGTTGTGAATTCATCACAAATTCTCTCATGCTGTGAATTGTATTGCGGACATTCAGTAAATGAGTTTAAGATCTCAATCAAATACATGAACATGTATACTCAAATAGTGAATATTCTTTTATTAAAGTAAATGATTACAATCATAAGGCGATTGCCTTAGGACACTTCTCTCATAATACTAACACAGGGAACCAAAATGGAGGAGGGGGAGGGGAGGGAGGGAAGGGAGGGAGAAATTCCGTAGTACCAATGGATAGAGTGAAACTAACCAAAGAGAGATCACTAAGCCTCTCCTTTTTACTGAATTGAATTTGTCCCAAATTAGGACTAGAGGAGGGGGAAAGGGAAGAGGTAAGACATGATCGTAGCTTTTTCCATGATGAACATTGTTGACCACCAGTGTCGACCATTAATTGCAGTGATGAACATGATTTATCCCTAGGATGGAAAAAACAGAAGACAACTGAGGAGGGATCCCTTAACCTTTGTTTTCTACAAAACTTGGTCCATCCAAAATCAAACAAAGTAAAGGTGGAGAGGGAAGAAAGCAGTAAAAACCATTATGCTATTTCTTCAACAAACATTGTTAGCTGCCATTATAGCCACCAACCGTCGAACATCACTGCCAACAATCACCAGGCATCTCCATTTGCCATCCATCGTTGCAATTGCCACCTTCCTAACTTGGGATGGAAGGACTAAGGAGGTAAGAGAAGAGGGTGTGGACAGAGTGTATCATTCCCACTCCTTACCTCGTTCAAGTGAATATGATTTTATCTTTTCTCTCCCCTGCAATTGTCTCCCCCTCCTCTTCTCCCCTTCCTTTCTATTCAATCTTGAGTCCTCCGAGTAACATAGCCCTAGTGTGAAGCTTGTCTCCCTTTGCCCTTGTTCATGAGATGTTTTAGTCTGATTTCAGTTTCTACTAATCTGGTAATAGATATTAGATATCTTGCTGTGCCTAACATTGAGTATTTTGATTCATGGCATGTATTACTAGATTATAAATAGTGCATTCTAGCATCATAGTTGGATTATATTATTTTCTCGTTCTCCCAATACCACAAAATGGGCGAAGCATACTAGTTCATCTTGAAAATGTTTGCATATGATTTACACCTACAGAAGATGAATATATAAACTAGTTGTCATTATTTCAAGCACAAATTGCAGTTCAGCCAACTACAAAACAGTTTCTTGTGTAAGATGATAAAACATGTTCGGTTGGGAAGCAATAAGCTCAAGCTGATAAGCCGCACTGAAGGTAAGGAATATACCAGATGATGCTTCACTGTAACACCAAGCAGGAGTCACAATGACAGGGTTCCGCTTCCTTTTTCGCCCACTGATCATTTCAGATATTGCCATAGGTTTTGACACTTGCATTATATGAACATTCACCACGCCATGAGGGAGAGATGCATCTCCAGGAAAAATCTGGCTACAAACATCTTTTTTGCCTATGTCAGATGGCTGAGTAGTAACATTTTCAGGCTTTTGTTTGACACAAAATGAAGATTGAAACTCCTTCGAGTCAGTTGCTTGTTTTTGTTTCAACAGAACACTTGTTAGCTGGTTCTGCAAATCCGTTAAACTGAAAATATCAAAAAGGTTATTTAAGGAAAGAGCCACAATATGATTGGTTATTGAGTATAGCTGGTCACTTACAGTTCATATCGAAGAAAAGCTTCTTTATTCTTGTGCAGTACCATTTTGTCCTTCCTTATTGGATAGTTCAAAATTTTACCTGAAAAATAAATTAAAGGTGAAGAGACATGTGCTAGATGTGAATTATTGTTACAGATCACTTTCCATTACTACATAGCAGAATGCAAGAAATAAGCAATAAAGTATTAGTTATCGAGATAATATTGTGAAAAAGAAATTTTCATAATGCTCCATTATCTAGTGCTTAAGAATGGACTTCATCACTTCAGCTAGTTATCATTGCGTAACCACACATCAGAAATTCCAACTAACAAAGAAACTCATAGTGTTTTAACTTTTTAAGAGGGTTCAGGAATTTGACAATCTCATGTTTAACACGGGTGTTGATGAGTATCAATGGTTGAGAGATAGTTCAAAAGTACTTGCAAATAAACAGCTGAGATATAAATCAAATTTATCACACTAGTCATTAGGATTAAATTGAGTAAATTTATTAAATAGTATTTTTGCAGATCTTTTATTTTCAGGAAATATAGAGCCTATTTGTTTGAATAGATAAGTTGAAGGAAGGATGGATGAGAGGAAGGATGGGTTCATATATTCATTTGTTTGGTTGTTCAATTGGAAGGATGGATCAATAAAAAAGGATGATATTAAAAAGGATAAGCTGAAGGGATAAAGATTGTGATTTATAGTTTGTCTTTTGACCGGGTATGCAAAGGGAGGAGTGAATGTGAACAATTAGTTAATTACTAAATTAATTATTCACTTTATAAACAATTAACCACATATTTGTTGTGGAATTCCCTCATGCTTTACTTGTTGTAGATTCATGAGAAGTTCCCTTGGGTGTTATCACATATGCGCCAACATAGTCTTCGTAAAAGTAACACCAATGTTCACTGTTGCAACACCAGCATCCCCCAACACAGTGTCATTGAAACCTATAGCAATGTCGTTTGTCACATGCATCGTCGCATCTGCCACTCCGCAAGCATCAATGTCGTTTGTCGCCCACATACCATAGCACCAACATTCGGTTCCCACAACATCAAAGTCATCCACTCACAAACGTTATTTGCCACCCACAAGACATATCCCACATGAACCAATGTTGCTAAGCATCACTCCATCGCAAACAACTCCCACTACACAACTCATAGCACCTCAGTAGGCAAAGCAATACATGTAAGAAAAATACATTAATTAATCACCATGGCTAATATTCTGGAAAGGAAAAAAATATATGATTTACATTGGTTAATTACAATTGTTCATTTCATGAATTGTTGGTTATAAATTGTTGTGCAAAAGTCTTTCTGATGGAATGGGAGAGAAGAGATAATAATAGTTATAAAGAAAAGGGTATTATTATCCCTTTTTTCACTGTTGCTTAGTTATTCATCCTTCCACCTATTCTTCGAACTAAATGGGTAAAGGATGGAAGAATAGATTGGTAATTTCATACACATGTCCGCACAAATGACCGTGCAAATGGATAAATTAATCCCCATTTATCCAATCATTCATCATCCATTCTTCAACTTATTTTCCCCTTCCAACTGAAGAAGCTCTAAATAGAGCCAGTGCAAATCTCCTAGTAAATTGCACGTGCATGTACAACTATAGTGGAATAAGGAGATATGCCTACAAAGAAAGTGAAAGCCAAACCTGGAAGAACAATTTCTTGACTTGTCACCCCATTATTTGCAGACTTCAATGAGGCCTTTGCAACTGATAGTTGTAAACCCTGTTTGCATGAAACAAAGACTATTCTTATACAAGTATACTAAAGATAGAGCTTCTAAAGTTTCAGAGAAGACAGTTATTGCATAAAAAGAATATAAAGAGGACACAGATTCTTAGAAAGTAAGGGGGTTCACCAGATTTAAATAAGTGGTTAATGAAGACAGTATCCAATTTTCATTTCAAGAAAAAAAAAGGAATTTGGAAATTGAAATGAAAAGTTAAAAAAGATAAAGGAAAAATGTTTGTCATCAACTTAGTGACACCTTTATCTGCTAACAATTATTTTCTGACACAGAAAATACTTGATATTCCCCACGAACAAGAAAAAAAATACTAAAGGGCAGCCGGTGCACGAAGCTCCCGCTAATGCGGGTTCCAAGGAAGGGTCTATTGTACGCAACCTTAACCTGCTTTGCAAGAGGTTGTTTCCGAGACTCAAACTCGTGACCTCTATGGCAACAACTTTACCATTGTGCCAAATTCCCCTTCGGGAAATGGAAAATGAAAATCAGGAATGGAAATAGAAAAGTGTTTCCAGTGAAAAAGGAGGTTCATCAACCAAGACACTAGATGTAGCAAAAAGGAGTGATGCCAAAGTCACAAAGAGAAACAGAAACAGTGGCATATCCTATCCTATACATATACTTGTTCTAAATTTTAATTAGGTTAGTCCAAATCCATCTCTCAGTGGTTACCCATAGACATCTTTATGAACATGTAGCGAAACTAATCCCAATATGAGACGTCTGAGGAATATTCTTTAATGACACTTGAAAAATTATGTAATGAATTTTAGCAGAATGTTAGCAGAAGCAATTCTCCAATTTGTTGTTATATTTTTGTAATTTGTTGTTCTAAAATTTAAATTTGATTGATTCCATAATTGCTATAAGTTTATATTTGGAGGTAAACAAGCTAATTTGAGTTGACTTTCAAACTCTTTTAAGCGCACTGATTATCACCATGGCAGGGTACCTAAATTATACCATTTCGGCTGGAGATTATGATAACGAACCATATTTTAAGTTTGCTTGTAATACCATAAGACCTGCACCCCATGGAGGTGATTATTTGTATTTTTATTGAAGAAAACAGCTACATTACCATCAGATATAGAATGTGAACAGATATTAGTGCGACATTCAATAATCACATTTGCTCTGGGCGTTAGGAACATAAACAAAAATTATAGAGGAACCTTTAACTACATTAAGTTGTTGAATTCAATACCTTTGGCAATTTTCCTTTTTTCTTGAGCAACTTCAAATGCATTCTCTGTATGTAATGCATCGTATGGTAGCGAGAATGTTTGGTAACCAACCTCTCAGCGATCTCTGGGTTCGCTGCCAACCATTCTGATACCTCTTTTGCGTTAACCAGCTCATCTCTGTCCAACGATTCCAGCCATCTATAGGCAGGCTTCCACAGGTCGGTGCGTTGGAATCTGTAGGGAAACTCCGCCAGATCGCTCACGGAGACCTACAAGGACAGTAGCTTTAAGTGCTCGCAGAAAGTTACAATCTTTTATGAAGAATTATGTTAATGCATTCCAGTACCTGATTTAAACTGGAGGAAGCCTCGTGGAAGGAGAGAATCCAGCGGTGAAGCTGGGAACGGGGTAGGAGCTGAATGTCGACCGGAAAAGAGGCGGAATTGGAGTCGATGAAGCCGTCAATCTCGGACGCCGAAGGGTAGTGGTCAATCGGGAGCGAGGCGAGCCAAGCTCGGGCCATCGCCTCCCATTGTGGCGCCGCCAAGCATCGTGAAGTAGAAGGGAGAGGTGGAGGGTTGGGGGTGGAATCAGGGTTTCGGTATGAGGGGGAGGGAGGGAGGGCTTCTCCAGCGACAAGGCCTGGGAGGGGAACGGATTCTGCCATCTGGGCGAAGGGGATCGCACTCCGGGCTTCGCTTCTGCGACGAAGAGAGGCAGCAGGAGTGCGATGAACTTGGGCTAGATCCGTTGGGGTTTAGATGACGTCATAAATAAAAAGTCGTCCCATGCCTTTTTTAATTTATTATCAAAACATTTTATGATTATTTCTAAAAATATTCTTATTTTTATATTACTTTTTTAATCATATTTTTTTATATTACTATAACCATTACGAAATCATAATTTTTATTATAATATAAAAAATCTTATTATAGGATTGTAATTATTAATCAATGAAAAATACATTGATAATACATAAGGCCTTATGGGTGTTGTGATTATCATATTTTAATAAAATTTATATTTTATAGCATTCCTTAATTAATTAAATATAAAAGAAAAAATTACTTGTAAAGGACTGCTCGCTAGAAAAAATAAGAAGATCATTATTTTTTAGATAAATAAATAATAGAAAATAGGAAGGAAAAACGTAAAAGTAAAGAGTTTTACCTTCTTTGTTAGCCTCCTCAACTAATTTTGATGAGCTCGACAATGACACAAAGAGAGTAAAGTAAAATAAAACATAATTATTATTATGGTGTCAACAAAACTCTAGATAACATGAGAAGAGAAAGAAGATGTGAGAGGGATGCTCTTGCTGCTGGAATATGGTAATAGTTGATGCTGTATTTTTTACTTGTTAGAGAAGAGAAAGGAGAAGAGAAGAAAGTTTTTATGCTTGAGAATAGGACAGAGAAAAATTATAGGTTTATAACAGTTGGAGAAGAGAACGAGAAGAAGGAAATGAGAAAGAAGAGGAAGAGAAAATAAAAGAGAGAGATAGGCAAAGGCACGACAGTGACGTACAATATGACGAGGGTTGCAACATGTGTAGGGAGAAAATGAGGAAAAAAAATAAAAGAGAAGGTTTTCTAAAAATATCTTAATTCATTTTAAACTAATTGAACACATTTAAATCTTAACCTTAGTTCAGTCATAATTTGACTAAATCAACTCTAAACCAATCCTAGTTTGAATCAACGTAATCTTTATCTTCGTGTCTATCCATTGGATTTAGTTCAAACCTGATCCAATTTTAATTTAGATCCCTCATTTTATGTTCTATGATTTAGTTCTGTTGGGTTGCAGTAGTTCCAAACAAAATCCCACATTAAAAACACATGAAAAAGATCATGGACTTATAAGAGAAAAATATCTCAATTAATATGAGGTATTTTGGGTAGGTCAAGAGCAAAACCATGAAGGCTTAGGCCCAAAGTTACAATATCATATCATTTTGGAGATATTTAAATTCCTTCGGTCCTAATAATTGGTATTAGAGTCAAGTCGCTCTTTATAGGACTAACCACCGAAAGAAGTACAAGCCAGAGTCATGCTCCAGATCAAACCATGTGGGTGAAATCTTAAACGAAGTAGGGGAGGCCTCGAGCAGGTCAAGAGTGACTTGATACTCGAAGGGAAGCCCGGACCATGAGAATAATGGTGGTGGTACGAGACCTTTTGTGTAGAACCCAAGAGTAAAATTATGAGGGCTTAAGCACAAAGTGGATAATATTATTATAGAGATATCTAAATTCTTTCGATCCTAACAAGTTTATTCATTAATTATTATATATTTTATTATTAAAATTCAATACTTAACCTTCCAAAGTCATGATTTTTTCTTATAAAAGTGATGTCAATTGATAGTTTAGGTCATGATATTTTCTTGTGTGATACCAATGAATAGTTAAGTCGAGAGCTTTTTAAATATGTGATCAATTTTAGTTTATATATATATAGTTGTACTATTAAATTTCATGCAATTCTTAACTATTTTTTTGATTTGAAATTTTTTTTATATTTAATACTATAACCTAAATGGGAAGCCTAAATCCTAAGGGTAATCGCAAGCTAAACCAATAAAATAAAAAAAATTAAATATAGTAGGTTTGTACAAGTTTGTGCGGTAAATTCCTTTGTTAAAAATTTCTATATATATATATATAGAGAGAGAGAGAGAGAGAGAGTGGTTCCGCACTCCTTCGTTCTCACATCACATGGTGTATGCAATAATATATCAGCTGGGATCCTCTGGTCCGCACTGCCCTGGTCCCCCCTGGTCCACACCACCCTTATAAAAGGAGGCATCACGTGCGCATCCTCAAGCCAACGTGATTTTTACCACTATCACGTTTTTCCCCAAGCGCAGCAAACAACTGCCGAGCCCTAACCTTCCATCGCCTCCATCACAAGCAAGCGCCCGCCGGAGCTCTCCATCGTCCCCGACTCAAGTAGGCGGCGTCGCCGACCTCCTCTGGCCCTCCTCCCCCTCCCTCGACGCAAGAAAGCGTCGGTCGGAGCTCTCCATCGTCCCCGATGCAAGCAAGCGTCGTCGTCGACCTCCTCTGGCCCTCCTCCCCCTCCCCCGACGTAAGCAAACCCCACGTCCCGCTCCTGCCAAACATTAAAGCCGATTTTTATACTTTGTTGAGTTTTTTTGAGCTTTAATTTGAATCAAAGCATTCAAATTTCAAAGAAGCACACATTCCTTCTTAGACATGCTTGTTGCGCGTTTTGTAAGCCTCCAACTCCTAATAATTGAGGTAATTGT
Organism: Boesenbergia rotunda; assembly: GCA_024364735.1. Classification (NCBI taxonomy): domain Eukaryota; kingdom Viridiplantae; phylum Streptophyta; class Magnoliopsida; order Zingiberales; family Zingiberaceae; genus Boesenbergia; species Boesenbergia rotunda. The sequence continues at coordinate 154,978 of JAGFNQ010000539.1, read as the reverse complement.
TGTCACTATTTAGTCGTTGTATTTATGGCTCTATAAAGTTGTTGATCTTTGGTTGTTTAATAGTAACATCATTCAATAATTTTTGTTGACCTGCTTATATTATCTCCCCAACTATAACACCATTGATTCTAAGATTTTCAAAGACTTAGAAATTCTGCTAATTAGTATTGGATATGATAAATGATTACTAGATTGCACCTTTTCTTTTCTTTAATTGATGTTTTTTACTAGATTGCACCTTTTAATCAATTTGTCATGCTGTAATCAAATTTATATGTTTTCACTACAAGAAAATTACTTTTCCGCAACGTATTATTAACAGCGCGCATTAAAAGCATGTTGTTAATAGCATTATTAATGACATGCATATTGATGTGCACTGTTAATACCATAAATTTTTTTAAAAGAAGAAGCATCAACGACATACATTAAAAGCAAACTATTAATGCTATTATTAACAGCATATTAACGTACGCTGTGAATACATAATAACAACGACAGCATGCAAAAATTGGTACGCTACTAATGCATCTATTTATTATATGTGATATGCTACAAATAAAATTACAAATAATCATTATTTTATTATTTTCTTTATTTTCTTTTTTCTTTTTTTCCTTATTTTTTCTTTTTCCTTATTTCTGTTTTTTTCCAAAACCCTCGCCGCTAGCTGTTAGTGATATGAGAGAAGTGTCCTAAGGTAATCGTCTTATGATTGTAATCATTTATGTTTTAATAAATGAATATTCACTATTTGAGTATACATGATTATTTGATTAAGATCTTAAGCTCATTTACTGAATGTCCGCAATACAATTCACAGCATAAGAGAATTTGTGATAAATTCACAACTAGTGATTATCTCTACATGTGCAATTGTGAAGTATTGAAATTGTCCCTAGTCGATGAATTGATAAATACGGACACTATCAATTCTGTTGAGACTAGCATGGGTTATTCTCTAATCAGCTGATTCTCACTGGCTGGTGACATGGAGATGTCCGGAGATAAACATGAATGCTAGTTAAGGGAACTAGTTCATTAGAGTGACTGGCTGTAAAACTTCATATGTTAGTCTACATATAGATATGTCAGTGAAGTTCTTACTGCAGCTTAAGTGCGATGTTCCTTTGACTTGCGGTGTTCAAGTTATCTTGGTCATGGAGACTTATACTTTGACATATTAAGCAAGCATCTCCAAGGAGGTGTGGATCCAGGATGATTGGGTATAAGCCGAAGTGCCCGAAGATGTTTGAACAGCCTACAAAGGATTCACCACTCCTTGCGAGGAGATGTATACCCGAGGCCTATCATCGGATTGTTACTCGAAGCCTATGGCCAGAGCATGACATGTTCAGAGTATGAATCTCTTAAATACATGAGAGTAATTAGAATCCATAGGACGAGGAAACGTTACTTGGGCTAGGTGTGACGTAGTCAACCTAATGGGGGCTGACACACATAGACCATGTCCTGAACCAAGTAGGTATAAGATGGTGAAGGGAATGAGGCATGATTCATTATAGTTGCTGAAGGGTTTCAGAATCATTTCTAAGGTCAACCGTTGATCTTTCAATTAATTGGGGATCATGATGTACTACTAGGTGTCACTCATGATTGTTCTATAATTAATTAGTTAATTATGGACGACCAACATAAATTGAAAGCCTATTTGGTCACACGCATAACGAGTAATTCGAAGGATTTAAAACGAGTTGAGAATTGGATTCTCCAATCGAGATAGACTATTTTTGGTAAGTCTAAATAATAGTCAAAACTGAATTTATTTCAGACGCATCGGAAGCATAGAATGGCTAAGTCTTTTAAAGACTTAATGGGAGAATTAAATAAGTTTAATTCATTAAGGGATTTGATCCAATTGGGGTTAGATGGGCCGACCAAGGAGGTGGCCTCCTCTCTTCTTGTCATGGCCGACCACCACCATAAGAGGATAAGACTATTTTGGTTTGTTTTATAAAATAGACCAAAGGTTGGTTTATTTTATAAAAGGTTATATAAATTTTATATATATAAATTTTTATATAATGAACCATGAGTTGGTTTGTTTAATAAAATTTATATAATGAACCAATAGTTGGTTTATTTATAAATTTTTATATAATGAACCAATGGTTGGTTTGTTTTATAAATTTTATATAATCATGCCAAAAGAAAGAAAGCCTTGATTATGGATTGATTGAGAAATTATTCCATAATCAAGAAGAGGAAGCTTGATCATGAGAGCCTTGATTATGGATTGATTGAGAAATTATTCCATAATCAAGGAGAGGTTTGCTTGGGAATTAAGAAACCTCTCCCTATATAAAGGACCCAAGGGGTGCCATGGAAGATGATCCATCCAAGAATTGCTTGGGCTCTCTCCTCTTCTTCTCTCCCTCTCTCTTGGCCGGCCATAGGCCTCCCCTCTTTCTTCTTGCCGTGAGCACAAGGAGAAGCATCAAGGCGACGAAGTTCTTCCTTGCGACGATCTTCCTCTTCGGCCAACCTTGGTGGTGAGTCTTTCGATTTGATTACTCTCTAAGTTTTCGTCGTGTTCACGGAGAATCTAGTAGTTCTCGTGAACACGAAACTCGTGGCTTAGCGAAGTCATCCCGACGATACTCGGCGTGGATACGAATAGAGGCGGAGCTTTCAAGGGACGCTAACGGTTGGATCTCGTCCCTTCTTCCAAGTTACGCGAGGTAATTCGTAGAGTAATTTCCTTTTTTGCAAAAATTTTATATTATGATTATGTGAACACATTGCATGCTTAGGATATGTGTTAGAATAATTTAGGAAATTATTCATGCTTTTGTTTCCGCTGCATATAATTACGTAACAATTACAATACGTGTCCGCGTCGGTATGCACCCGGTCCCAACACTAGCTACCAATATATCCGACCCGACGCTCCCTTCTTCCTTCCCAAAACCCTCATGCGCGCCTCAACTCATCGATCGCCCTCCTCATCGCTCGAGTTTCCGCCGCCTCCTCGCCGCTTCTCATCGCTCAACCCTTCGCCTCCTCCTCAGCGCCATCTTCTCTGCCTCCTCTTCACAGACGCCATCTTCATCTCCTCCTCACAGACGCCATCTTCATCTCCTCCTCACAGACGCTGTCTCCTCGCTTGCTCGCCTAATAGCCCGTAGACTTCCACCCCACGGTAGCTTCTCTGGGCTGCGCTAGGGCTTGATTCCAGGTGATTATTTTTTCCCCACAGTAGATTTCCTTTGCTTTCTTTTTTTCCTTGTTGTTATTGTGGATTTTTTGTAGTGTTGGAGCTTCATTTATGCAGTTGCAATATTTGATTTGATAATTTTTAATGAATTAATCTACCAATTCTATTTTGAGTTTTCAGTTTCAATTGAGTGCTCTTTGGTACTTTCCAAGTTCATTGTTTGAGTGTTCTTGTATGAAAATCTTTTTGATGGCTTGTATATGGAAATTTTATGTTGGTCACGAAATCAGTTGATGTGAACATTCCTCTTTCTAAGATTTTCTGAAATTTATCCTTCTCTATCTTTTTTAGTTGTTACATTGTTTATGAGCACTCCATCAAATTTAAAAGCTTCTGATTATTTAATTTGAATTCCCATGCCTTGTTTGCTATCTTCATCTCCTTGGCTTTCTTTTTCCTTATTCCAGTTCGATCTTGACTCTCTTGCTTGGTAGAGCTTCTAGTCCTTTCCTTCCTTTTTCCCAATCTATACAGCACGCCTCTAGTTCTAAGGTCTGACGCCTATTGAGGATTGCTATTACTTGGCTGCTTATCCAAAGGATAAAAAAAAAAAGATAATTAAGGTCAATTTTTACAAAGTGTTGGTTAAATTGATATAAATATGTAGCTTAGATGAAACCTTGAAATGGGCAAAGTGTTGGTTAAAAAAAGAAGGGACAAAGTGTTGGTGAAACCTTGTATAGGGATAACGTGTTGGTTAAATTGATATAAATATGTAGCTAGTATCCATTCAATAATGTATATCCAACCTTGAAATGGGCCCAATAAAAACTAATCATGAAAAAGTTACAAGATAAAAAATATTTATTTATTCATTAAATAAGAACCTTATTAGTTTTATTCCTTTCATTGAATTTTATAATAATTCCAATAATTTCAACTAAACCAAATGTAGAAGAAATAAAACATTATTAAGGTTTAATATAAGATACTTTCAATAAAGCTACTTGATCAAGGTTGATCTTTTAACTAAGTCTATCATATTTTCTAATAAGTTAAAAACGAACTATATATGTCTTAAATTTGAACCTTTTATTTATGAAAATTTACTGAAAATAACATATCGCATGTGATCTTCACTATGTAATTGAAACTTATTTCATAAGTACTTTAGGAAGTTCCTTCCTTCTTGTTTTGAAATTGCTTTGTTTGGTATTTATTAAAATAGTTTGTTAACTATGTTGAAATTTAACAATTAGATGTGCATAGCTATTTCTTTATGTATACACATCATTCACCTTACATTGTTTTTAGCAATGGATTGTAACTTCTATTTTATGTATTTTAGCAATGGGTTGTAATTTCTATTTTAGGGTTTTGATCATTTACGTAATGGATAAGGAGTGGATGCATTTGCCTTCAAGGCTTGTACCAGAGTACGAAGAAGGGGTTCAAAAATTTCTTGCACAAGCTAGAAACTATGCCAAAACACGTGAAGTGATCTTATGTCCTTGTAAGCATTGTAAAAATAAGAAGTATATGAAATTTGACTAAGTGTACGAGCACTTAATTATGAAGGGGATTGATCCTTCTTACACTATTTGATTCTTCCACGGTGAAAGTTGTACCTCACAATTTCAAAGTGAAGGTGGTTCAAAAAGAGTTCTTGAAAAGGAGTATGACAATAGAGAGACATATCACTTATATAGAGATGACTTTGTGCCGGAAGAAGAGGTTGGACACACTATGAATGAGACAAGAGACTATGAGTTTGTTGATTTATTAGAAGATGCAGAAACTCCTCTATTCCCTGGTTGTACAACTTATACAAAGTTATCAGCAGTTGTCACCTTATACAATTATAAGTCTACTAATTGTCACACCGACATGAGTTTCAATGAGCTTCTAACAATCTTATGTGACATGCTTCCAGAAAAAAACACATTTCCAAAAAATATTTACTCAGTGAAGAAGTTATTGAAATCTTTTGATTTAAGATATGAGAAGATCCATGCTTGCCCAAATGATTGTTGTCTATTTAGAAACGAATTTAAAGATTTGGACTCATGCCCAAAGTATGGTTCCTCAAGATGGAAGGTGGACAAAATCACTACTAATGTTCGTAAAGGAGTACCAAAAAAGGTGCTACGATATTTTCCCATAATACCTAGATTGAAAAAGATGTTTAAGTTAGAAGAAATGGTTGAAGACTTTCTTTGGCACTCCACACACAAAAGTCAAGATCATATGATGCGTCATCCAGTTGATTCAGTAGCTTGGGATACAATAAATCATAAGTGGCCAACTTTTGCATTGGATCCTAGAAATCTACGGCTTGGTCTTGCAACGGATGGATTTAATCCTTTTGGTGACCTTAGTTCCAGATATAGTTGTTGGCCGGTTATTTTGGTTAATTACAATCTTCCTCCATTGATGTGCATGGCAAAAGAAAATCTTATGCTGACATTACTGATTCCAGGCCCAAAGCAACCAGGAAATGATATAGATATATACTTAGAACCCCTAGTGGAGGAATTGAACGAGCTATGGTACACAGGTGTGGATGTGTATTATGCATTTAGTAAGTCAATGTTTAATCGAAAGGCTATTTTAATGTGGACAATCAATGATTTTCCAGCTTATGGAAACCTAGCTGAATGTGCCACGAAAGGTAAATTTGGTTGCCCAATATGTGGTGAAGACATATGTTCTATGTGGCTTAAATACAGTAGAAAGTTTGCATACTTGGGCCACAGGAGATTCCTTGCTCCTGATCATCCATATCGTCAAAAAAGAAGTGGTTTAATGGGAAAAAAGAGAGAAAAGGAAAACCTAGACCTTTGAATGAGTTAGAAATACTCAATGTAGTTAAAGACATTGAAAATAACTGGGGTAAAAAACAAAAAGGTGAGACTATCAAGACTGCAAAGAAAAAGAGGAAAGGGCAAGATAGTTCAGTATATGTACAACAACCAGTTAAATTATGGAAGAAAAAGTCAATTTTTTATTCAAATTGCCATATTAAAGTGTAAGTTATTTGGCTCTATATTATTCATCTTTTAATAAATTTAATTTGTTATATTAATGAACTAATTATACTTTGAAATGTCTTGATGGTTATTTGTAGGGGCTCTTATTACGTCATAACTTAGATGTGATGCATGTTAAAAAGAATATATGTGAGAATATTATAGGCACATTGTTAAATGTAAAGAAAAAACCCAAAGATGGTGTAAATGCCTGCAAAGATTTGATGCATTTAAAAATTAGAGAAGAATTACATTCTCAACAAAAAGGAGAAAATATGTATCACCTGCCAGCTACACCTTACACGTTGTCTAAAAAGGAAATGAATATATTTTGCTCCAGGTTGAAGAAGATAAAATTACCAGATGACTACAACTCAAATATTGACAATTGTATATCTTTAGAAGACTGTAAGCTTATTGGGTTGAAATCTCATGATTGTCATGTCCTAATGCAACAATTGCTATCAGTTGCATTGAGATGTCTTTTGCCAAAAGGTCCACGCAATGCTCTATTTCTTTTATGTGCATTTTACAATGAATTATGTCAAAGAGTGTTAGACAGGAACCGTTTAGAACAACTCGAAGAGAATATTGCTGAAATCTTTGGATGTTAGAAAGGTATTTTCCACCTTCTTTCTTTACCATTTCGGTTCATTTGACAATTCATTTAGCAAGAGAAACTCGCTTTGTGTGGACCAGTTCACTTCCACTGGATGTATCCATTTGAAAGGTAATAAATATCATTCTACAAATTAGAATTTTGCTATCAACAACACTTTATTGTGAATTTTTTTTTGTTATTTAGATTTATGAAAACACTTAAAGGTTATGTGAAGAACCGAGCAAGGCCAGAGGGTTGCATAGCTGAGTGTTATCTTGCTGAAGAAAGAATGAGATTTTGTAGTGCTTATTTTAAAAAAGTTATTTGTATTGGTGTCCATTCTAATCGGAACGAGGATGTGGATAATGGATTAATTGAAGGTCGCCCAATTTCTAAAGGAAAAGAAATTATTATGGAAGACCATTTGTTACAAGCAGCACATCGATATGTGCTATTCAACACTACAGAAATTGAACCTTACTTTCAGTGAGTATAGTTAATTGCAAACTCTATTAGATAAGAATAGTCTATTACATAATTTATATATATTTTCTAACAATTACCCTTCTATTATTTTAAATAGGATGCACATTGAGGAGCTTAAACAAGAAGATCTTCGTTTAATAACTAATGAAACATTGTTACAAAAGCAACATATAGAAACATTTGCTTAATGGCTATCAAAACATGATCTTGATAACTCATCAAGCCGAATCCAATGGCTAGCGCATGGTCCAAGAAAGCATGTTATGTCTTATATGGGCTATATTATAAATGGACATCGATTCCACACAATTGATGTTGAAAGAATAACACAAGATAGTGGTGTTTCAATTGAAGTTGATACTATTTGTCAATCTAGTGCTAATGATTATTCACATATAAGAGGAAGAGTTTTATACTACGGGGTTCTACGAGATATTATTTTACTAGACTACTATTCTTTCAAAGTGCTTATTTTTAAATGTGATTGGGCTGATACTAGAACAGGGATTAAAATGAAAGATGGTTTTATACTGGTCAACTTACACCAAGGATTAAAAACTTTTGCAAGTGATCCTTTCATTTTAGCATCACAAGTAAAGCAAGTGTTTTATTCTAGGGACAATGATGAATCAAATTGGTATGTGTTGCTAAAGGCGCCGCCTCGGGGTATTCATGATATGAATTTGATTGAAGAGGAAGCCTATATGTTATCAACACCTCTTGATGTGTCTAGACTTAATATTAATATTACTGAGAAAGAACCATATACAAGGGATGACTGTGATGGAATTGATGTGACAGATCTATGATTTAACTTTTAAGGTGTAGATTTTATAGTGATGTTAATGCAATAATAAATGTTCTTAAGTTCCATCATATTTTTATCATTTCTTTATTTTTTTTCTAGCAAGGGTTTATTTTTAGCAATGTAACATGTAATATTGTTTATGACAGGTCATTATATATCATTCAAACGATGAGAAAAATGAGGAAAAAATGCAACAAAATAACTATTGATGAAATTAAGGTCATATTGTGTTCTTCTTAAAATAATGCTCTATTTTAATAAAGCATAATTATATGTTTTGATCTATTTATGCTATTTTGTAGGAAAATACAGGTAAGAGGTTATCGAAAGTGGACTCTAACTCTTCACCTAATATTTCACGTGATGCTCATGGTAAAGAGATAATTGATGATGCCAAAAATGCTAAGAAAAAAGGACGGGGTCCATCGAAGTTGAATTTATCTAATGGGCATCAAAAGCCTAAAGAGCTAGAGCGTAATGAGTTTGGACAACCAATTGGAGTTAATTCTGTGAAGTATGCATCTTTTCTTGGTTGTATGGTAAAGGAATTTGTACTATATACATTAGATGGGTGGAATGACGTAGATGAAGAAATGAAGAATAGAATATGAAGTTGTCATCAGGTAATATCAAGAGTTGTTAAATATTTTTAGCCTGATTCTATAACATATAGTCGATATAATTTTATTCTTCTTAATATACAGGTAAATTATAATATTGAGGAGTGTGAAAAAAAAAGCTATCTTTCAGAAGTTAGCTAAGTTGTGGCGTGATAGAAAGTCCAAACTGCAAATACTCGTACGAGAAGCTGATGCTGGTAAAGTAACTTCACGAAATCTTAATTTTTTGAAGCCTGAATTTATGGATCAAGAGCAGTGGGAATTATTTGTGAAGAGGACATTATCACCTGAATTTCAAGTAAGTATTAATTTTTATACAATCACTTAATGAATTTTGTTATATTACAAATATTTGGGGATTTAAATAGATAATCAATTATATATGAATATGTTAAATATATTGTTCTTATCAGGAAAAGAGTAAAAAATTTAGAATAATCAGGATAAATCAAAACCACCTTCACACGATGAGTCGGAGAGGTTATGCTCGTTTGGCTAGCATTATAGTAAGTATTATTATTTTTTAAAACATTATGAAAAATTTGACATTATACTTAACATTAATATTTTTTCCTAATTATTTTTATAAAACACTATGGCTACGTTTGGTAGGGGGTAATGTAATCCGGTCTGTAATGTAATCAAGTTTGTAATGTAATGTAATGTAATCTTGATTACATTGTTATGTTTGGTAATGAGTTGTATGTAATCATTCATAACCATTACAAGTTGATTCTTTTGTTGGTGAGGGGCAATCCATCCTGTAATGTAATCAAGATTGACGATCGACGACCGTCGCCGGGCGGCCGTGACCATTGACTGGCCGGCGAACGCCGACGACCGCCGCCGGCGGCCGACGGTCGGCGGCGGCGACCGGCGGCCGGCTGGTGACGGTGGTCGCCGGCGGCCGGCGACGGTGGTCGCCGATGGCGGTCGACGGCCGGCGGCGGTGGTCGCCGGCGGTCGGCAGTCGGCGGCCGGCGGCGGTGGTCGGCGGCCGGCGACGGTGGTCACCGGCCGGCAACAGTGGTCGCCGGCGGTCGGCCGACAGCAATGGTTGACGACGGGCGGCAGGCGGCGACCAACGACTGTCACCACCCGACCGACGACTGTCGCCGCCCGATCGACGACTTTACTAGCTGTAATGTAATCCAGATTACGGAGGTTTTGGTTTGTAATCCAGATTACAAATCATCAACCTCTTTTGTAATCGAGATTACATTACATTACAATCTTAAAGTGATTCCAAACAAAGGAATCCAACTTGTAATGTAATCTCGATTACATTACAGGGTGGATTACACCGTACCAAACGTAGCCTATATATTTAGGGAAAAGCAAGTCCTGCAAATACACCAATTACAAGATCAAAAGTTTGGATTGAAGGTCACACAAAGAAAAATGGACAACCTATTAGTGAAGTTGTTGCCGAGAAAATAGTAATGAAGTTATCTTTTGTTATTATATCTAAAAGTTTTAATAGATTAATTGTCATTATTAATATAAACTTCTTATTTACAAAGTTTGTATCTTGTTATTTGCTTGAAAAAAAGAGGAATGCCCACCCGAATCTCTAAAGACAACTGATATTGTTGATGATGCAATTAGCCTTGTATTTGACAAGGAATCTCGAGGTAGAGTGCGAGGAATGGGATTTGGAGTTACATCATCAAAAGTTGGAACGTCTGTGCAGAATGGAGCTGTTAAACATCTAGAACATATTGTGTATAATCTTCAACAAGAAATGCAAGAAATGAGAACCCTGTTTTTAAAAAATCAAAGGCAATAAAATGAACAAGAACAAGTAAATAATTAAATAACATACATTTAGTCTTAATTATTATGATTTTTTTTATACTCATGTCAGTGATATTAGTATTAATTGATATAATTTGTTGTAAAATTAGTTTGCTAGTGGTGGTATTGGTAGCGATATTGACAATTATATTCGTGGCAGTGTTGATATCCATGGTGCAAAAAAAATTGACAATATTTGCAATGTTAGCCAACAACAAACTACAACTCAGGTAACAAGATTCAATCTCCCTAGTATAATATGTCGGCTTTACAATTGATCGAATTAAATATTATTATCATTATTATTTTTGCAAATACCTCCACAGAGTCAAATTGTTGGATACAATCTCCCTGGTATAATATGTTGTTTAATTCTATATTAAGTTGAGTTGAATTAATAAAGTAGTTTAATTTTGATTAGTCACTTTCTGGCACTTGGTACATGCTGTTTCATCTTTCTGGCACATGCTGTTTCATCTAGTAGATGGAGCTAGCCATTTTCTGGCACATGCTGTTTCATCTTTAATAGTACTCTCTGTATGGCATACAGATCACGCACATCATTAAAATAAGTCATCCAATCTTTCTCCTTTGACTTTCCCACAATGATCACGTGTTATATATGTGATGATCCACGTGATGGGGACAAATGAACACGTTGGACAACAGCTGCTGCAGTGCAGCCTCATCAATCTTTCATAGTGTTTGTCAGATATTGCGATCGAATTCATTCAAATCTAGTGGCCGATGCTCATTTAAGCACGCATAGATATATATGGTCATTGATTACAAAGACTGCACTCATGGAAAATTACCATTGCTCATCCTCTCTGCTAGTACAACAATCCATCGACTTAAACATATTTAGTACTGATCTACAATGTATTTCCCTGCATGCAGAAAACGTCAATGTTGGAACCCTAGAAGGAGTCGTGAGGTTAGATTGGCCAACTTTCCCATGCAGAAAGCATCTCATCGTGCCAATTATATATATATTTTTTTTCCCATGGATGCCCCTTTCACCATGTGACTTCTAAAAAGCTTCTTTGAGATTGAGCCCTTAGCATAGACCATAACTCTCTAAGAGTTTTATTTATTTATATTATATTGAAGTTTCATGATGAATTGTTGGCAGAAAGGTTGACATTCATTAGAACATATAACTCTACTAGCTTGTTAGAATCCATTATCATTTTGCTTACATGTTTCTCCACGGACACTCTTTTGACCATGTGAGTTTTAAAAAGTATCTTTGACACAGTTTATAGCTCAATGCATGTTTATAAGGTATGAATCACTTCTGCTATCCTTGCCACAGATTTATGATATAACTTACAGATTTTTTTGATTATACAGTTACAACTAAAGACCTTGAGTCGTGGAGATATCATTGATAATACTAAATGTAAGCTGCTTCATTGGAGTATTGATGGAGTTGTTGCAGAAGGCCGAATTGCATCCACAGATCCCAAAGTAAAAGTGCATCACGTTCCTCTTGGTGGAGCTTGTTAGAAAGTTTGGATTGATAGAGTGTTTGTGAACAAGCTGGATCTCATTCGACCAAATGATGAAATGTTGTTTTTTAAAGATGCAATAGGAAGCACAGTTGCTTGGTTATCTAAGATCATAGTTTTCTGTGACTGAGTTACTTACTTTAGACTTATAACTAGTTTGTAATTTTTTTTGCTACTCGGTTATTTTAGACTTATGACTAGTTGGTAATGGTTTTTGCTAGTAAGTGAAATATTATTTTGGTAAATTATGGTGTTGATGATTATTTATGATATTATAAATGTTTTAGTTTTGAATGATGTTATTTGAGAGATGTGATGTGATATATTTGTTGTATTATAAAATTGTGTAAGATGTATATATGTGAGATTATAATTATATGAAATATATTAGTATCCGCAGCGCACGAATATATACTGCGGATAAGTAGATCCGCAGCGGTCGGCCGCTCACTGCGGATATTTATGGATGCACTTATCCGCAGCGCGCAGTCGCTCGCTGTGGATGCAAATATCCGTAATGCGCAGTCGCTCGCTGCGGATGCAAATATCTGTAGTGCGCAGTCGCTCGCTGCAGATCTACTTATCCGCAGTGTATATTTGTGCGCTGCGGATCCACTTATCTGCAGCGTGGAGCCATGCGCTGCGGATGCACTTATTCGTAGTGCGCGACCGTGCGCTGTCGAAAAGTTATAACTTTTAACAGCTTGGAGTTGTGCAGCATTCGATGCGCACTGCGGATGTAACCATTTCACGCTGCGGAAAAGTATTTTTCTTGTAGTGTTTAATAAAATTTGTCTGGCAAAATTTACATACTTTAATCAAATTTGTCTTTTGTGCAAAATCGTATTGTTTAGGTATAAAGAAAGAACAATCATGGCAGACAGTTCTTCATCAGCATCATCTTTCACTCAACAGCGCATGAACGAAGAGCAATGTCAAGCTCCCCACATATTTTGTTATTGTGGATTACGAGTTACTATCCAGATATCATGGATGGAATCAAATCCAGAAAGGCAAATTTTTTCATATCCAAAATTTAGAGTAAATTTTTTTTATAACAACACAGTGTTCTGAGTTTTTTAATTATTGAATTTTGATTAAATATATTTGAAAATCAGGAAAGGGGATGTGGTTTCTTCTTATGGTATGATCCAGAACTGTCAAAGAGAAGTAAGACAATTATTAATGAGTTGAAGAGGAAAAACAAAAAAAATTAAAGTTGGAAATTAGTGAATTGAAGAAATGTACTAGTTACGAGGGTACAGTTAAATACAATAATTTTCTGGATAATGAAAACAACAATCATATAACTATGCAATTGAGAGATGAAATATGATCGTTGAATAGGAAATTTAGAATTGCTATCGTTGTAGTTGTATGTAGTTAGATTGTGATGATGGGGATGAGGTTGATGTAACTTGTTTTGTGATGTAACTCTAAGTGATGTAATTTGATTAGTGATATAACTTGCTTAGTTTGATTACATGCATTGTGTTGTATTTATCATGTATTAGAATTTGAAAAGGCCAATTTTTATCCTTCATTTCAAAACACGTCTTCACACAAATGGGTTTCTTTCTAATGATGGTTCTGCTATGTATCTGATGATGGTTCTACTATGAGTTATCCAAGTTTACAAGGCAAGTGAAATTGAAGAAGATTCAAGCCAACAATTGTACATGGATAATTACTGTCATGATTTCTTCATTTAGTTAATTTTTCTGCACTATCGAAATATGGCTTGCAGAACCACAATAAAAAAATGTGGTTCATTCAGTTAATTTTCCTATATGATTTTATTGCCTATGTTGTCATGAGGGCAACTGTGGCTCGATGAAGTGAAAGATCAACCTTGTGTAGCAACCACTGTGCTTTCTCTCTCTTAAGTTTAGCCATGTTCAGGGCATGCTGAGCAGCACTTGTTGCATCACGCAACCTGAACTCATCCATATCGACATGATGTCTCTGAAACCCATTGAATGGCGCTTGCTTGATACTGGAACTTTCACAAAATTCTGAACTCTATTTATTGACTCCATTTCTAGATTTTTGATTATATGTGAATGATGCCCTTTGAGGATACCTAGGAGATAAGAACGCTTTAATCCTCTTTGAATTGCTTCGGGAATATCTTGCATCTAGAAACCTTTCTGAACTATCACGAGCAAACAAGGATTCAGTGCTTGCAGTATCCTTTGGGGAAACGGTAGTTCGGGACTGAAGCTCGTGATAAGAATCGGAAGATTCATAGCCGGAACCAGTAGCCTCACCAAGTGAAAAACCATCCATTTTTCTCCCTGGTACGACAGGAAAGGAATATAAAATTAATGATAGTAAAAAATCAAAGCAATCAAAAGAAATAGTAAAAGAAGTACCCAGATTATGAAAGCTATCATGCTCTCTCATTAAAGCATTATGATGTCCATTGAACATGAGCTTCTTATGAGATCTCTGCTTTGAATCTTTGTAAGGTACTTCCAAGCCTCGTGGTCTCAGACAAAAGGCAAACATAGGTGGTTTCCTCATTATATCTGCTTTCTTATAGCAACCTCCAGACTGGATAGGCATTCTGCTCTGGTTTAAGAATCACAAGTTAAAAGATCCTAAAATATACACATGCATAAGATGATTGTAATCATATGAACATCTTAACTTCCAAGCAAATGTGTATATTCACATCAACCAAATAACCACTTGAGAATATATGAATCAGAGTTAAACAACAGTTTATTTTATAGCAGCCACCTCACGACACGAGCAATGCAAACATAGACAAGAGCAATGCAAACATAGGCAAAACATAAGCATTCTTTTTCAGACAAGAGCAATGCAAACATAGACAAAACATAAACAAAGAGCTCGATGTGAAGCAGACAAAATAGGCAAGACCATGACAACATGACAATATTTGTACACCAAAACCTCCACCAAAGCTTGCCACCATACATTAGCATTATTCCAAGTTGGCCGTCGGAAAATAACCAAGATGTGATGGTTGATTCACCTATAACATAACAGTAAACAATTATTAAGTACATACTCAACCGTAAACTAAAATAAGAGTCCTAGCCACACTCAACCGTATGAAATATATATACCTAAGAAAGTTGTGATGCCAATAATGGTGGAAATTGAGTCTCGGCCACACTCAAACTATCAATAGAGCTAGCAATTGTTGGCACATAATTTATAGACTACAATAAGAAAATAAAATACATTCTTAGTTCGTTATAACATGAATTATTGCACATTAATATAAGTAAAATAAATACCAACTTGATGATTGATCCGATCATATTGTGCGTTGGCCATGCTGAAAATAGTTTCATCTACACCCTGGGTTATACAAAAAAAATTAGAATGATTTAAGTTGTTCAAATTTAACAACAAATATTACCAAATAAAGAAATATTTGAAAGCTAAGGAGTAGAAACCATTACCATCATTGAAGCTTGATTTGTTTTCCTCACTGCTTTTGTTTTCCTTGAAAGCCTCTCTAAGCCACCTTTTAACCTCTTATCTGAAACCGTCTTCTTCTTTGTTTTAATTCCTTTCACTCTACTAGAGTTCCCCTCATAATCAAATTCCCAGGATTGTTGGCTCACATTTGATTGTTGGACATTTGATTCATTAACTTGTAACTTATCATCCACCATCTTACACAAGCTTAACATAGCATCTTTAACAAGCATGTAAGTGTTATCCCTTTCAGCTGCCTTGGTAACCAATTGAACATTCAACCCACATAACTCTTTGTAATGTATGTTTTGAAGTACTTTTGGATTCAAATTAGCATTGTTGTTCATTGAATCATTTACTCCAAAATATCCAACTTTTGCTTTTCTTGTCCACCTTTTCAATACATAATCACTTGGAATCTTCATGATATTTTTCCATGTAAAAATTTTCAAAATATGAGAACACAAAATTCCAGCAAATTCATATTTTCTACAGCTACACATAATTTTGTCAGACTTCTTATCAAGTGTAACTATATGATGGTTTCTCTTTTTGTGAGGAGTAACTTTATATTTTGTAAATGTATCAACATCCTCATAAATTTCTAGACTAGAATCATGTGATAAGCACCACTCTTGTTGAAAACACTTATATGCCTCAGGAGTATAAATTTCACTAGCATGCTTTAAAATCTCAGTTGGAAATATTAAATATGGAATAGTTGTATTTGATTTGAAATCAACTTTTAATTCCTCATATTGACGATCATTAAGGAGTCTTTGGAAGCGATTGAAGAAGTTTAAAAACTTATGTTTATAAGTGACATACTTTTTCACAATACTATTCATACTCTCACTTCTTTGAATTGTAGTCATATCCGCGCAAAACATTTGTCGTCCATATACTAAAGCTCATTTTTCTTTTATGTTGTACATGAGTCTCAACCAATCATTGTCTTCAAGTACATACTTAGTCAACATCATATTCCATGCTGAAATAAAATCTTCCTCTTCATCAAAATCATATACACATGAGGCAAAATCTTTAGCAAACTCCCTAAACTGAGAAAAAACTCCACTCAAATATATGACAACATTTTGATAAATGTGCCAAATGCACAAACGATGATGTGTTTCAGCCCATCTGGAAGCTAACGCCTTTGCCATTGCTGCATCTTGATAAGTAAGAATAGTAGTTGATTTTTTATTACTCATAGCTCTAGTTAATGTATCAAATAACCATTCAAAAGTCAAACTGGTTTCATCATATAATAAAGCTGCACCAAAAAGTATGGATTGCTTATGATGATTAACACCTACAAACAATGCAATTGGTCGACCTTCATTGTTCTTTCTGTAAGTTGTGTCAAAGCAAACAACATCTCCAAAAATAGCATAATCAGCTCTCATTTTAGCATCAAACCAAAAAATATTAGTAATCAAATCATCTTCATCAACTTGGATAACATAAAAAAATTAGGATTATTGAACTGTATTTTTTTGCAGATACTCCAATACACTGCCGGTATCCCCAACTCTCATAGTCATTGTTCTTTTGAATCACAAATAGTTTTTGTAATTCTCAGGAATAAATACTAAATTCCCCTTCCCACCTACTTGCCTCACCATAAGATCATGAGATTGTTAGTAATATGAGAGAAGTGTCCTAAGGCAATCGCCTTATGATTGTAATCATTTACTTTAATAAATGAATATTCACTATTTGAGTATACATGTTCGTGTATTTGATTGAGATCTTAAACTCATTTACTGAATGTCCGCAATACAATTCACAGCATGAGAGAATTTGTGATGAATTCACAACTAGTGATTATCTCTACATGTGCAATTGTGAAGTATTGAAATTGTCCTTAGTCGATGAATTGATAAATACGGACACTATCAATTCTGTTGAGACTAGCATGGGTTATTCTCTAATCAGCTGATTCTCACTGGCTGGTGACATTGGGATGTCCGGAGATAAACATGGATGCTAGTTAAGGGAACTAGTTCATTGGAGTGACTAGCTGTAAAACTTCATATGGGAATCTACATATAGATATGTCAATGAAGTTCTTACTGCAGCTTAAGTGCGATGTTCCTTTGACTTGCGGTGTTCAAGTCATCTTGGTCACGGAGACTTATACTTTGACATCTTAAGCAAGCATCTCTAAGGAGGTGTGGACCCAGGATGGTTGGGTATAAGCCGAAATGCCCGAAGATGTTTGAACAGCCTACAAAGGATTCACCACTCCTTGCGAGGAGATGTATACCCAAGGCCTATCGTCGGATTGTTACTCGAAGCCTCTGGCCAGAGCACAACATGTTCCGAGTATGAATCCTCCAGGAAACATGAGAGTAATTAGAATCCGTTGGACGAGAAAGACATTACTTGGGCTAGGTGTGACGTAGTCAGCCTAGTGGGGACTGACACACATAGACCGTGTCCTGAACCAAGTAGGTATAAGATGGTGAAGGGAATGGGGCACAAGTCATTATAGCTGCTGAAGGGTTTCAGGATTATTTCTGAGGTCAACCGTTGATCTTTCGATTAATTGGGGATCATGATGTACTACTAGGTGCCACTCATGATCGTTCTATAATTGGTTAATTATAGACGGCCAACATAAATCGAAAGCCTATTTAGTCACACGCACTACGAGTAATCTAGGGATTTAAAACGAGTTGAAAATTGAATTTTCCGATCAAGAGAAATAAGTCGAATCTGAATTTATCAGAGGCGCACCGGAAGCTTAAAATGGCTAAGTCTTTTGAAGGCTTATTGGACGAATTAAATGAGTTTAATTCGCGAGGAGGCGACTTGGTTTGGCCGGCCAAAGAGGGTCCCCACCCTCTTTGGTTTGGTTGGCCACAACAAAGGAGAGAAACCAATTTATTTGGTTTAAATTATAAAATAAATCAAGCGTGATTTGTTTTATAAAATTATGGATAAATAAATTTATATAAAGAAATTTATATAAATAAATTTATATAAATAAATTTATTTTCATGGAGATTAAAATAAACTTTAAATGGTTTATTTTATTTTATAAAATCAATTGTGAATCAATTTTTCCATGATAAGAAAATTTTATATAGTAAATTTCTTGTAAAAATTTATTCCATAATAAATTGGGAGATGTGTTTGTTTTATTATAAATTTAGTTATAATAAAACTTGGCATAACGGAATAATTCATAAGAAAATTTATAAGATAAATTTCTTATGTAAATTTATTCCGTTAAAAGGGAGACTTGGCAATGGAGAGGCTACTATATAAAGGAACCAAGGCAAGCCTTGAATTCCAATTAATTAAGAGATTATGAAGCCCTCTCTCTCTCCTTTCTCTCTCTCTCTTCCCCTCTCTCTCTCGGCGCCGACGGTTGCAAGACAATTGCTTCAAGCAATTTCCACCAAGGGCAAAACCGAATTCTCCTATTGGAGGAATAAACTTCTCAATGGAGAAGTGGCATGCTCGGTGGAGAAGTTGCATGTGGGAAAACCGAATTCTCCTATTGGAGGATTAAACTTCTTGGTGGAGAAGTTGTATGCTCGGTGGAGAGATGGAAGGTTGAGCCTTCATTCAGCCTTCGGTGGAGAGACTTTACACGGCGGCTTCTGTGCGTGGAGAAGGGCGCCGGTGGTACCGGCCATCCTTTGGTGGTTAGTTTCCATCTCTCTTTCTTGATATTCTTGTCGTGCCTTTGGAGAATCTAGTAGTTCTTGTCGGCACAAAACTCGTGGCTTTGCGAAGTCATCCCGAAGAGAACTCGGCGTGGACGCGAATAGAGGCGAAGCTTCCAAGGGACGCTACGGTTGGATCTCGTCCCTTTCTTCGAGTTACGTGAGGTACAAAGTAAATTAGTTTACTTTTCTGCAAAATTTTAATTTATGATCATGTCCACACATCATAAGGTCGCATGCTAGATACGTGGTTAAAATAATTTGAGAAATTATTTATGCTAAACCTTCCGCTGCACATAATTAAACTTTAAAATTATGAACCCGTATCCATGTCGACATGCACCCGGACCCAACAGAGATACTTTTGGACGGATTCCCACATCACTTAACATCTCAATCTGTATCGCCGCAAAAGAAGATATATTTCTATGACTTCCAAAGAGGTGCATTTTGTTTGGACTTGAGAGAACATGATTATGCTTTTTAACAAATTGCACCATAGTAAATTTGTTTTTTTTCCTATTACAAATCTTCATTTTAGCGTCACAACAAAACCTTGTTTTATCACAGCTTGCTTTGACATAAAGATCTCGTTTATCTTTTCCTCTTTTACCTTGGGCACAACAATAAAAAACCCTATCAAGTAATTTACCTGATTGATTCTTGTGAATTTTACCTCTCCTTATGTCAAATCCAACCTTTTTAGCATATGCCAAATAAAATTGGTATGCATCTTCTTCGGTCTTAAATTCCAACCCCATGTGGGGTATATCCAAATCTATTTCAATGTTCAAGCCTATACAATCAAACAAACAAAGCAAGATGGCTAAATAGGGAAATTCAATACAATGAAGCTTAATACATTCCAAATATGATTCTTATTACCTTCATTCATAACATCAAAGCCCCTTTCCCAATTGTCTTCATTTCCTTCGAAATTGAAGGTAGATTCACCCTCCATCTCCATGATAATTACTTTGATCATGTAAAAAAACCAATTTAGGGCAAAACAGAAAATTGAACAGAAGTTATTAACAAGAAGAAATTCTCATGGTAAAAGGCAACTATATGAAAGAACATTAACAAGAAGTTATCATCATGATCCTGAGCAGAAAATTGAATAGAAAATTAACCAGTGCCAAATTGAATATAAAATTGAGCAGACAATTGTAGAGAAAATTGATTAAAAAATTTGCTGGAATACCAGAAAAATTGAGCCAAATGAGGAAGAAATCGGTGAGGCAAACGAGGAAGGAATCAGTGGCTTTGGGGTCTTGAGTCGGGGGAGGTGCAGGGACGATGGAGAGCTCCGGACGACGCCTGCTTGCGTCGGGGACGATGGAGAGCTCCGGTCGGCGCCTGCTTGCGTCGGGGGAGGGGGGAGGGCCAAAGGAGGTCGCACATGCTTACGTCGGGGGAGGGGGAGGAGGGCCAAGGAGGTCGACGACGATGCCTACTTGTGTCGGGGACGATGGAGAGCTCTGGTCGACGCTTGCTTGTGATGGAGGCGATGGAAGGTTAGGGCTCGACGGATGTTTTCTGCGCTTGGGGAAAAAATGCGATAGTGGTAAAAATCGCGTTGGCTTGAGGATGCGCACGTGATCAACACGTGACGCCTCCTTTTATAAGGGTGGTGTGGACCAGGGGGGACTAGGGCAGTGCGGACCAGAGGATCCGAGCTGATAATATATAATGAGAAACTTTAAAAATTGTTGCTCATCAATGTGAGCAATGAATTGAACTTTTGTAATATATTTATAATTAGGATGTAAGCAAGAATAATAATCTCACAGTTATATATACACACACGTGTCATGGCAGTGGTTACACATAATAAGTAGGATATAAAATGTAAAATTAGTCATACTTATGTTAGCTTTAGATGTTCAGCCTCCGACTGACTCATTAATTAGATTGGATTGTCGAGTCATAGCTCTCAATTGCTTCTACTTGAACTTATTTGTCAATTCTTCAGCTCCCAGTTGACTCCGTCTAGACATCTAGCATCCAGTTAAGAATTTTTCTATTAAGTTTTAATCACTTGGACTTGAGTCACCTAGCCTCCAGTTAGAAATTTATTTGTCAAGCCTTAATCACTTAAACTTGATTTATCTAGTCTCCAGCTAAGAATTTATCTATTTGGTCTCAACTAAGACTTAGCTCATGCCTAACTCCTAATCATGACTTCTAATGCCTAGATCCATTAGGACTTAGCACTACTTAGGTCAAGTATCCTGCACTTGCAAACTTAATACAACTGGTCAGAACACAACTAACCTAACTTTAACCTTAATTATATATTAAAACTCCGGGTTAAATGTTATGGACTCAGCACCAATAATCTCCTCTTTTTGAAAGTATAAAAACTAAGTTAAAATTAGTAAATAATAATCAAAATGTACATTGAAATTTGAATTTATATTCAATGTATAAAATAAATAAAATTGGATTAGTGCAATCATACATGGATATACCAAATGAAATATAACTCCCCTTAATTATTGCTCCACCTTAATTAGATAAATTTTGGTAAGTTAATTAAAAATTATATTTTAACATTTAACCTTTTTCTCTAATTTTTTATATATATCAAAATGAGTTAAATCATAAATATAGAGAAAATAAAGGAATGAAATCAGGTAAATAAACTGATAATTGATTTGTAATTTGATAAAACAATTATAAATAGAGTTTAAGTCAAACATAGTCAGAGCAGAGTCAAATGAAGTCCATTTAATCTATCATGTACAAGCCAAGTCTTTTATATGCTATGTTAGACTTGGATTCAATATATTTAAGTTCACTGTCACCATTTGATATGTATTGTCTAACAAAATAATACTTGATTTCTGTGTTTGGTTATAGAATGGTGTACTAAATTTTTAGTCAAATTAATAAAATTGATATTATCAATTATTACTTGGACATTTTTATAATTAAATTCATAGTTTTTTAATGTGTTCATCATCCATAGTAATTGAGCAACATATCCATCCATTGCATCATAGTTGACTTCAGTGGTAGATAAGGGCTATACAATATTATTTTTTACTACTCCAACTTATTAACGATTAACGTAGAAGTTGACAACTTTCAGTACTATTTTTTAATCTAATTTACATCCAACATAATCAGAATCAGTAAGTCCCACTAAGTCAAAATTTGTTGTTCGTGGGTATCATAACCCTACATTTTGTGTTCCTTTTAGGTGCCTTAAAATTCTTTTATCTACTACTAGATGTTATTTTTTAGCATGGGATTAAAATATTGCACACATACATACTGAAATAAAATATTTGGTCAACTAGCAGTTACGTATAAGAGTCCACCTATAATACTTCTATAGTATTTACATCGACACTTTTTCCACTTAGGTCATCGTCCAATTTTACATTTAGGATCGTTAGGGTTGCTAAGTCTTTAGAATTTTCTATTCTAAATCTTTTAATTAGTTCTTTAGTATACTTAGTTTAATAAACATAAATACTTTCCTTTGTTTGTTTGACTTGTAATCCTTAAAATTTGCTTTCCATAGTGGATCTAAAATCCTTTAAAAATGAATTGTTAGTTGATCCAAAAATAATATCATCAACATAGATAAATAGAGTTCGATCAATTTTACCTTGTCTAAATCTCTTAAAAATTAAATAAGTAGATAACCTTTTATACCAGACCCTAGATATTTGTTTTAGTTCATAAAGAGTTTTTTTTAAAGTTTAAGTACATTATTAGACTTATCTAGGTTTTTAAATCCTGGTAGTCGAGCTACAGACATTTCTTTCTTAATGAAACTATTTAAGAAGACTAATTTCATATCCATTTGAAATAGTTTAAATCCTTTTATAAGCGGCAAAGGCTAATAACTCAAGTCTCTATTTGCTCAATTCTCTACCCAATTGTTTGAAAATCTCCTCTAAACAACTAAATACTTGAGCACTCTTCCCTTTTATTTAACTAACACTCTAACACAAAGCTACACAAAAACAAAAAGTCAAAACTAAGTTACATGAC
Source organism: Boesenbergia rotunda (assembly GCA_024364735.1). NCBI lineage: Eukaryota > Viridiplantae > Streptophyta > Magnoliopsida > Zingiberales > Zingiberaceae > Boesenbergia > Boesenbergia rotunda. The sequence continues at coordinate 131,792 of JAGFNQ010000539.1, read as the reverse complement.
AAATTATAATTTAGGAAATTTTATAACTAAGCTCATGGGAAGTCTCCTACTACTTAACAATTACACATTGTTACCATTACTTAAAGACTAGAGTTTTAATCTTAATTAGTCTCTCAAAGCTCTTATATCTTAAAATCTTCAAGGTATCAAGTTTGCTCTATGCCACTCGGACTAGTGCAATATGCCAATATACCCCCCTCATCCCAAGCTATGCAAGTCATTAAAATGCACCAAACTTCTTAAACTCATTTCATATGTCATGTGATTCTCTATGCATTGTTTTGTTCCGAAGCCTCCTATTCAAATATTCATGACTAAGAGGTACTGGATTATCTTTCGGATAAGTCTTGAAAGGAGAAGGAAGGTTGGAATATCAAGATATGTCTATCTATTCTCTAATTCACCTGCCCAAATTTGTTTTGGAAATGTCCAATGCCAAAGTCACCGAATGGGTAAGTGGCTAGAGGTAAATCTTTGCCTACCATACAAGAGAATAGTAAGTTACAAATTTTATCTTAGTAGGACATATATTTCTATTACTATGAAATTAATATTTCTATAACTACGAAATCAATAAATGAAAATAAAGTAGTTAATTACGGATTGAAGCAGTTGGTACCTACATGGGTGTTCGCTATAATAAGTTTTGGGATAAATTCCCAACGGATGCAAAAATGCTTAGCTGGGTGCCTGACCTCCCCTATGCAAGGGTTGTTATGTTAATGTAAAATATCATGCATGATTTACCCCCTTTAAGAGTGTGTGGGGTCATCCTAGATAGACTGCTAAGGTGATAACTTCACCTTTTTTGCTGCTATCTATAAGGCTGTAAATAAGCGAAGCCGAGCCAAGCTTTGAGGTGTTAAAGTTTGTTTGTGTTGGATCGAGAAACACGACAGAGGGGGGGGTGAATATCGTGAAAATCTTTTCAAATAAGAATAAGAGAAAATACGCAGTGGAAATAAAATAAACACACAAAGAACACAAGTATTTTTACTTGGTTCGGAGTCGCGGTCGGCTCCTACTCTAAGGCCCATGGTCCTTGACCGTTTAGTGCGGGCAATTCTATAATCGCGCAAAGGTTTACAGATTTTGATACAAGAATATTGCAGTAAAAAAAGAATACACTTTTCGTTACCGACGCCCGGTGTGGATCGTACTTCGGAGCAGAGGGTCGTCGTCGGCGCTAGAGTCTCAAGATCGGAGTTTGCCGGAGCAGAGCGCTTGAACGAAAAGCTTAGAGGCGTTGGAAAGTTGTGTTCTTGAAGCCTCGAGGTCAAGCCCCTTTTATAGTGCTCCTGGGGGCGCCTGACACGTGCCTTCAGATCGGAGAAACTTCATCCGCAGCTTGGTCAGCGCTTATCCCCTTCAAATCGGCCTCTGGAGCTGACTGGGGCGCCCAGGACCTCCATGGCGCCCATCTTGACTTGGTTCGCTGGCTTCGTGGTTGATTTTGCTTCGACTACCTCTTTGGCTTTGACCTTGGGCGCCCGGGACCTCCCGGGCGCCTAGCCCAGTTTCCTGCCTCTCCTTTGGGGCGTTCTGAGCTGCAGAAACACACTCCTTCGGTCCCTGCATACAAGGTTAGTTCCAAAACAAACAAAGCAAGAATATTAGTTAGTATTTACAACCATAGCTGTCTTGGTTCTGACTTCGGGTCTCCCAAATGGAACCCTAGGTCGAACCGACGCCTAATGTTCCCTCGACGGGGAACACGTCCTCACCTACTCCTCTCAGGAGAATTTACCTTTTGCCAACCGGCTCCTCCGGTTGGACTTTTGCTTGATCCACCTGACTAGGTCTTCGTGCCCAGTCCGTGACCAGGACTTAGTGCCCAATTCCTCGAACCAGGTCTTCGGTGCCCAACCCTCGGCCAGGTCTTAGTGCCCAATTTCTCGAACCAGGTCTTCGGTGCCCAGCCCTCGGCCAGGTCTTAGTGCCCAATTCCTCGAGCCAGGTCTTTGGTGCCCAACCCTCGGCTAGGTCTTAGCGCCCAATCCACGACCAGGACTTATTGCCCAACCTTATGGCAGGACTTAGTTACCCAGCCTGTGGCCAGGACTTCTTGCCTAGATTAACTAGGACTTCCCTGCGCACTTGAGTAACTTTATTAGATCACAAATGGTACTTAACTTTGAATCCTTTGCCAATATCAAAACAAGGTTCGATATGGTGCTTCCGGCACCAATAGTTTGATAAGGCAATCGATCCAAGTCAAGTTGAGCCTAAAATAAATCAAGCCTTTGAAATTATTGTTCAATCTTGACTTGGTTTATTTTTGATGAGCTTAAGCTTGGCTTGAGCTTGGTTCGTTTAAATATTATCGAGCTTTCAATTCAAGCTTGCTTGATAGTTTGAAATTTTTGCTTATTTGATTGGTTATTGAGTTTGATAATTTAAACTTATTTATTTATTTTAAAAGTTTTTTTGTTTATTTAGTATGTTGATAAGAGTTTTATTAATAAACATATTTCACGAATATTATTTACGAACATTATTCACGAATATTATTTATGAACATTGTTGATAAGGTAATCGAGCCGAGCCAAGTCGAGCTTAAAATGAACTATGCCTTTGAAATGATTGTTCTCTTGAGCATGATTTATTTAGATGTTATCAAGCTTTTAATTCAAACTTGACTTGAGCTTGGTTCGAGTTTGGTTCGTTTAGATGTTATCAGCTTTCAATTCAAACTTGTTTGATTGTTTAAAACTTTTGCTTGTTTGATGAGTTGTTGAGCTTGATAATTTAAACTTATTTATTTATTTTATTATTTGTTTATTTAACATGTTAATAAGAGTTTTATTAATGAACATGGTTCGTGAATATTTTTCACGAATATTATTCATAAACGTTGTTCATGAACATTAACGAGCTGAACACATATATATGTTTAAGCTTGTTTGTTTAGTTTAACAAGTTATTGAAGCTTGTTTGTTTAATTGATCTTATGTATATTGAACGAACATAAACAAACCGACCAAGCTAGATACCAACCAAGCTTATTCACAAATGTTCAATTCATTTACAACTTTGACTATCTAGAGACCTTCAAATTACTCTAATGCTCCACTACGTGTTTTAGGGTGCTAAGCCATTAGACATATTATCCTCAGTATCTTAAGACCTAAAATTATTTGAGCTTTAATAAAGCACTACCATTGATTTTAGGTTGTTAAACGATTGAACAAAGTATAACGGAAATCCATTAAATTGATAAGTTTGACCCACTTAAAAAATAATTAATAAGATCGGATAATGTCCGACCTTAAACGATCGGATTCGACTCTACGTAAATTTGACTAGCTTAAGAAAAATACCTTGCATATCATACTAAAGACTCAGGAAGCATAATTGAACTGGATAATGATTTAAAGTACTGTCTTATTTTTGAATGTTAAATATTAATATATTTTATAAAGGATAAAAAATACATAAAAAACTAACATCTCAATTTTTTATTATGGGATGAACTAACGATTAATACGTGGATATTATCATCATAAGGTCTGAAATCAAAATTTGATAAAGTCAGTGTGTCCGTTCTTTCCATGCGCTAGCAATAATATCTATGATTTATTTCTTCCGTGTTGATCCTGAGACGTATTGGCTGGAGCGTTGGACGAGCAAATCATTTTTTTCCCCGCAAATTTCCCATATTAAATATACAAAATAATACAATATTAAATTAAAATAAAATTTAATTTTAAAATATAATTCACACTATATAAGAGGGGGGATCCTCTGTCCCGAGGATCCTCCTGTCCCCGTGTCCCAACTCGTCGGCGATCGCCGACAAGTCGTCCGATCGTCGATCGGATAGTACCGGCGGTCTCCGGCCATCGCCCCAAACAAAACTATATCCTGGGGGTACAGTGAACCCGTCGGGTATCGCCGCAATTGTGATGTTGTTGTATTCACCGTCGAATCTGACGAGATTGCAATCCGACCGATTTCGATCGATTCATCGTTCTCCGAGGATATCATCTTATTCGGGATGACGATCAAAAATTATTGATGGTGTCCGATCGTCGATTGGACGACTCGCCGACGATCGCCGGCGAGCGGAAGCCCGGGACAGAGGCCTGTCCCGGGACAGAGGATCCGAAGCGACTGTATAATCAGACCGGATCCTCTGTACCGGGATCTCCCTGTACCCGTGTACCAACTCGCCGGCGATCACCGGCGAGTCGTTCGATCGACGATCGACACCACCAATAATTTTTGATCGTCGTTCCGAATAAGATGATATCCTCGGAGAACGGTGAACCCGTCGGGGTATCGCCGCAATTGTGATGTAACCGTATTCACCATCGAATCCGACGAGACGTCTGATGCGATAATTTCGACGGGTTCACCGTTCTCCGAGGATATCATCTTATTCGGAACGACGATAAAAAATTATTCGTGGTGTCCGATCGTCGATCGGACGATTCGCCGGCGATCGCCGACGAATTGGTATACGGGTACAGGGGAGATCCCGGTACAGAGGATCCGGTCCGCTGTATAATGCTTTGCCTCGGCATTGAAGCCCTAACCCCTCCTCCTCAGGCCTGCAAAGCAGACCTCCCCCGCACGAGCGACGAGGCTTAGGCGAACACTGTGTTGTTGGCGACCGAAACCCTAGAGTTCGCATCGAGCCATGGATATGTCGGAGACCGAGTTCAATCGCATCCTCTTCTTCGAGCATGCACGCAAGACCGCCGAAGCCACCTACGCAACGAACCCCCTCGACGCTGATGTGAGCTATCGCCTCTGTTACTCGGTTGAGTTTTGCTTACGCTGTTAGATCTAGTGTTTTCGTTTACGCTGTTATTTACGCCGTCTCGCTCCTCTTTTAAGCGGCGGGTTCTGTTTCGGACTTTACCTTTTGCGTTTTGTGCCGATCTTTATGGCCTGCTTTGTTTTTTATCACCAAGAATCTGACGAAATGGGGAGGTGCACTTTTTGAGCTGGCACAGTTTCAGAGCGGGGAAGAATCAGTGAAGGCGATATCAGGTGTGTTATATATTAAAAAAAAACAGATTTTTGAAACATTCCATGAATGTTTTGTCTTTGTTATAGCTTTTCCGTGACTCCTGCCCTTGGGCTTATAGAGCTTGGGAGTTACTATTGTCTCCTGTATCCACGGGGCATTTGAAATTGTCCATTTGCCAACTATTCCTCTTCAGATGCTATATCAAAACTGGAAGAAGCCTTGGCAATCAATCCAAAGAAGCCTGAAACTAATTGGTATTTAGGAAATGCCCATTCTGCTCTAGCCTTCTGTTTTCCAGATCGTGATACTGCCATGGTTCATTTTGATAAGGCAACTCAGTGTTTTCAGAAGGCTGCGGAGGAGGTATTTGTTTGCTTGTTAGATACACAAGTATTTTCTGCATGATCAATGATTGATTCGAAAGGAATAATGATATGCGCTCCTGGTAGGATCCTGGAAATGAGCTCTACAAAAATTCACTGGAAATGCTGGCCAAGGTACAGATTCTCCATTGTCAACATCTTCTGCTAGATTGATGTGCTAGTTCAATTATTTCTGATCATATCCCTTGCAGATGCTATTCTTTTTCCAACTGATTAGTCTATTCTTTTATCCTTTGCCTCATCCGTAGAAACAAATCTTTGTTCCCTTAAAGATGTAGTTTACCAAATGTATTTCTCATCTCCTGGTCACATTCAAGTATGAATTCTGATTTCTTCTATATATTGCCAGGTTATAGGATTGATTTTATTGCTTCCTTTTTTTTCATGTGCTGGTATTTTCACGCATTGTGTGGGACAGAGCAGATAAAGAATTTAGCCCATAGTAATAGGATTAACTGAGCATCCTAAGAAAACTATTAACATAAAGATTAGAGGATCACAAAAAGAATAAAGTATAAATATAATGTGCAGTTCTAATATAATGAGTCAGAAAAAATGTTAACAAGTTCGATGATATAAATTTTTTGCAATCTCAATTAAGATTGACCAAGTTAGATTGCATAAAAAATGCCAATTTATTTATTTTCATCAATGTGAACCGTCCATATACAATTACAGGAATGAACAAAATGGTTAAGGATACAAGCAAAAGAATAAGATCAATCAAGAACAATAAAAATCAGAAGAAACTTGAAATCAATTGGATTAAACAAATTTGTGGAAAAATATTAGCATAAGACAAATATTTTGATGAAGAAAATTAAAGAAGGTTCTAGTACTTTAAGACGGCTTCCACAATAATACTATTGTATTTGTTATTGCAAGTTGTTGATGTCTCTCCATCAGTCCATCTATAACCAAGTTGGGTTTTGGCCAACTTGTAAGTATCAGTACATGAAAGAACAAAGCCCAAATTTAAGAATCCATGCAAAAGATTAAAAATATATGATATTTTCTATAGAAACCTAGAAATTATAAACGAGGAATTTTATGGGATTGCTAAAGACATGGAAACTGAATATAGTGATCTTGTTAATATTAAAGTGTAAAAGAATGATTAAAATATTATTCTTGGTAACCCAATTAAGAAAGATGGAATTTCTTTTACAAACTATTTATTGAATGCTCTGTTAAGAAGTAATCAATGTGTACATCCTTTATGGTAGCACAATTATAGAAGTTTCAAATTCAGTAAAGCAAAACTAAACAAGTACATCATATATTTAAGAATCCAATACAATAACTATTATAATAGGGTCTCCTGGTAAACTAAACTACATATACTAACAATGTGAATATGCACTTAATTTTATTTGCTATTTAAGCAATCAACTTTACTAATAATATGACTAGCATAATAATAGTTTTGTAATTTCTTGTATGCAAAGATAATTTGTTTTAACCTAGTTTAGTGATTATGTTTAGCTATTTTCTATTTCTTTTGGGTTAATGCTTGGTTTTGCTTGAGTAAACCTCTAGAGCCTTGAGCTATACAGGACCTTAGTCCATTGGAACATCTAGCCCTTTCTGTAGCACTGGAAGATAAAATAAGTTTCACTTATAAACCATGCTATCTTCACTTTCTCGACTTAATCATATTTTAAAGTATTATTCCCTAGAAAGTCTCATTTTTTTGTAATCATGATGAAGTTTTCTTTTAATATAACTATGCCTCTAGATGAGGGTGCCCGTATTGAGATTTTTAAATTCTCTAAGAACAATTATAAAGTCTTTTATTATAAATATTATTATTGGGAAAATCAGGGTTTATCACTTATGCAGTCTCCTCTATCTATGTTTATTAGTTATCAATTTGTAATTTGCAAGTAAGTCTATAGTAACGGGATACTTTTTTTTTCTTACCCTAGGTCCATAACACTTCTCCTCACATTGATTTGAATGTAATATTAAAATGCAGCTTGTTATGAAATATTCAATTTTAAAACCTCTTGAGGATTTAGTTAACTAATCTGCTAGCTAATTGTTGGAGTTGACAAATAGGGAGCATTGTTGTAAAAGTCGGCGCCTAGGCCCGCCTAGGCGCCGCTTAGGCGCTAGGCGGCACCCCACCGTGGTGCCGCCTAATGCCGCCTAGCGCCGCCTAGGCGCCGACTAGGCGCTAGGCGGTAGTCCTCCGCCCGACTACCGCCTAGCGATTTTTACAACCTTGATAGGGAGGCAATTCCACTGGATTACACTTTCTTTTTGATGAAGTTACAATCAACCTCTATGGATTAAAAAATATTTGATTAGCAGCTATATGCACGACAAGTTGATTGTCACAACTATGTGAGTGCATATCCTAACTTGATTGTGGACTGTTTGATCTAAATAAGCTCCCATGTTGTTCGGTCTTCAGCCCTATAATCTGTTTCTGCACATGACCGGAGTCTTTTTTTTTTTTTTTTTGCTCTTTAAAGGAATTGAATTATTTCCTAGAGCATAATAGCCTAATGTGGATTATCAATCTCCAGTGAACCTGCCCAATATCATCGATGTATTCCATGATTAAAAGATAACCTCGATCCTGAAACACATGATCTACAGGATTGAGATCAGCACTCAATCAAGTGAGATAGGTTACGGGAAAAATTAAGATTAATCACCCAAGTAGTCCCCATTACCTATGTTTATTATTCATCAATATAAAAGTTGTAAGTCTCTAGTATTATACTGTATTTACATATAGGTCCCTAGGCTCACAAAATATATGTTGAGAGCTTTTTGCTTTGCCTATTTGGTTCAGAAGAATCTTCATTTCCAAACACTATGGTTCAAGTAAAGGACTAGAGTGCTAATCAAGAAGAACTTTATCGTATGCTTATTTGCCACATAGTTTGCCCGTATTTATAGAAATTTTGTGCTATTGTCTTTTTTATTTACCATTTTATGTTGTGTGTGGTGGTCTGGTAGCTGGACTTTAATTTAATTATAAGAATTCTTTGTTGCCTAAACTGAGCTGGTACATATATGAAACAAAACAATTCATGCATTCTTGAAATTTTCTACAGAATATAGTATTTTCACAATGTATAAACTGGATTTTGGGGAAAAAATTATCCTATTTGTTCTTTTGGCTATATTTTTCACCTTTTCAATTATAATTTAGATGATCTTTGTTGTGCTTATTACTTTCTGCCAATATCTTGTTAGAAGCAAAATTTTTTAGCAGACCTACAGACAATTTTTTTGGTTGGATAATAGTCTTGTTTAAACAAATAGAGGCATCACTAATGGTTGTAGTGGTAACTGTTGAATTGGAGTGGAGTCTATTCTATTCCTGAATGACTAATATTCCTAAATAACTAGTCATTTATGAGCGACTATGAAAACACAATGGATCAACCACACATTCATGTGGGATTAATGGCCGTGGAGCATTTTGACTTCAACCCACCCCATTATGTTGGCCATGACTCAAAGGTATAGGCCTAGCTCTTATAGCATGTTGAATTATAGTCATTTGGGTGCGTTCCATCCTTAAATGACTAGTCATTTGGGAGCGGGACATCCTTTTAATATAAAGATATAATTCACCCACATACTCCTTTATACGGGGATTAATGGGCATTAAACATCTTAGCTTCAACAAACACCATAAACGCTACCATTTTCACTATTTTTTGTATTATCAGTAAATATACAGTGTCATTTTTATAATATCCTCTATCTTTATCTAACAATTTGAAATGGAGCTTTCTCAGGCACCGGAGTTGCATCAGGAACTCCAAAAGCAGATGGCTGGCCAAAACACTGTAAATGCGACATCCTCAAATACAAGTACTAAGGTGTGCTCTTATTGTCGAATGTTGAATAAGCTTTCTCCTTAACTGGGCCATGTTCACCCTTCAGCTTCTACATGCTTCACCTTATCCTGTAGTGGTATTTTTTTCACGATACATAGAGAAGTGGGAAAGTTGATTGACTTGTTTAGTTCTCATTGTTTTCTCTTTTTCACATGTCCTATCATCAGCTTCCAGGTTTTGATTAATTTGTTAAATTCTTATGTTTACCCCTTTAACTTTTAATGTCTTGTGGTGGTAGTCCCTGAAATATTGACATATTTTATATGCATATCTCTTTTTTGTGTATATATGCACGAGCTTTCATTTTTTTTTTCCACTTCTGTTTCCATCCAAGTAAACATGGTATCTATCAATTATTACCTGTTTTAATTCTATTAGCGTCAGAATATCTTTGTTTTTTTTCATAAGAACGTATAAAATTATTGTTTGATTTTAGTGCAATTTTCTTGCATCTACTTTTTTTCATTTATGTTGCCGAATAGTAATCCAATTTCTAGGGAAGTTTTTCATGAAAACATGGAAATACGGACCGATAAAACTATCTAGAACTTTTGATTTTGATACCTTTCAAGATATTGATTTAGTAAGATTATATAGCAGTATTTTGCTTTGTGTAAAGGATGCGTGTTCTATAGATTTGATCTTATATCAGTTGGATTGATATGAATCATCTACCATATGACACGTGGTACTGTGGTTGGAAAATTGTGCTTTCATTGCGTGCTCTTTAGTATGAGCGAGAATATTTATTTGCTTTTGGTGTGACCCATTCTATATCATGAATCAAAGTGTTGAAATTTTAGGAAGCCCCTTTAAAAAATTAATGTAGCAGGGATGATGGCTAACACTGATTTGTGGATTAGATGATCCTTTGATAAGATTCCAAACAGTGCATCAGTTACTATGCCAGTGGAATATTGGCATCTTTTAGATTGTCTTGTTGCTTCTGTTGACTAGTAGAAGATTGTGGATGATGAAAAGATAGTGGTTAACCAGATAGTTGAACTCTACTGCATGCGAAGAGACCTTTATTTCCATACATACTTTTTGTATATTCCTCAAGACACTAGTATGCCACAAGTTGTAACTTCAACTTTTACATTACCAACCAATTCCATTTGTCATGTAGATTTTGAATTTGCCTCCAATATAAACAACATTTTATGTCTCTAGTGGATGAGTGGAAGAAACTTCGTTTGAATCAACTACAAGTGTGAGTAGCATATCTACCAGAATCACTCTGATAGCATGATTCATGATTGCCAATTTCTCAAGCGATACTCCCATAAGTCATAAATGACTGAATAACAAACTCAACTCGGATCTGCGGTAGCAACTTCAACAATAGACAAATTGTTGTCAACCCTTAAAATATGACTTTTTCTCTCTCCCTGTTCCTCTTCTCCTCCTAGAACATTGCTTGGCTGATTACATGGTAGGTTGTTGTACTTATTACTTGCATCATGTCAAGCTGATTACTTTGTCGGAACATATACCATGTTATAGTGATTTTTAGTTCTGTTTCGACACTTATCAAATCTATAACCATATACTTCTTTTGGTTACTAATTCTTATTTTGTGGATTCTAGGTATCAAAGGAGTCGAAGAAGAAGAAAAACAGCGACTTGACATACGATATACTTGGGTGGGTTATTCTTGCAGTCGGTATTGTCGCTTGGGTAGGATTGGCCAAATATCACGTCGCCACGGCACCGCCACCCCCAAGGTGAAAGTCCTTAGCAAATGTAGTGCGCACTTGAAGTATTTGCTTGGCACAAGATGGTAACATTCCAGACCAGAAAAGCTGCGATGTCATAGTGGCATGCCCTTGGAGATAAGAGGCCATATATCTCCAGCTGCAATTTCAATTCTGAGCTTTCTTTCTTGTTGGACATATCGGCATTGCCACCTTCTGAATGACCAGTAAGATTTTATGTGAAACCATACATATCGATCATCCCCTTTTTTACAATAAATATACTGAATTAATAGAAGTTACCAAGTTAATTCTTTTGGGGAATCATTTATCATCAGATATTCCTTTTTGTTTTCTATTATGTTACTCGTGGTGAACTAATAGAAAGTATGAAAAAGTCATATGGAGCATTATGAACTTTACGATAATTGTTGGAGCAAAAGATGTCATCTCAAGCGGCGCACTATCATTGATTTCATGGTAAGATATAGACAATAAATTATAAGGGATAGGGGAGGTCAAACACTTAAAGATATTTTGTATCGAGAAATATAATTCTGCATTGCCAATAGGTTGATGAGTGATATCTGAATAGAATTTTCTTTTTGGATAATTTAACTTGTTGCCTCGTAAATTTCATGAAAGTGCTTTATGTTTTTCAAAAGCTTCAGCTTTCACATCGCGCTTAATCACATAAGCAACCCTTGTGAACTCATATGCTTTTCAACTTAATTTTAATTTTTTTGCCTTTTTTTAGCAAAAGTTAAAGGAGTGCTCTTATGTTTCCAAATTGTCAAAACAGTGTCCCATTTCACGTTAAATGATATATCCTTCAGTGTGTTTTTTTATTATTATTTCACTTATATTTTTCACATAAATCGTGAACTTGTTGAGAGAGTTATAGTAATTATGAAATTGTAGTTGTTATAAATCGTAGTTATTATATGGTATAGTAGTTATAGTTTCATAATTATTATATTATAATAGTTGTAATTTATAATTATAACAATTATGGTTTCATAGCCGTTATAATTATATTAGTTGTAATTTATAATTTGTTATCAATTATATTAGTTGTAATTTATAATTATAACAAATACGATTTTATAGTTATAATTATAACATATCTAACAATTATGATTTTGTAGTTGTTATAATATGGTAGATAACCTTAACAAATAAAAGGATTAAAATTATTCAAAGTTTTTGAAAAGACTTTAAATAATATTTTTTAAACTTAACATTGAGATGTTATGAGTTATATCTAGTAAAACATATAGATTTTTGAATAAATTTTGATTTGATATATTGTGAGTCTCATGGTTCAACTTAAATTAAAAATTATGGGTTTTCAAAATTTATTTAACATTCACATTGCAACCGTTATAGTTTCATATTTATTATTGTAGTTATGAAAATATAATTGTTACAATTGTATATGGCAGCTTAATTGTAACAACTATGAAATCATAATTATTATAATTGTGTATAGCTATAGTTCGTAGCTATTACAATGCACCTTCGGTTCAAGACTTAGACGGAGAATATATATGAAAGATAATAATAAGAATAATATAATAAAGGATTGTTAGTTAATTATACGTGGGAGTGAGTTACCCTTTTGATAAAGAATTAGAACGCCATCTCGATGATTTCAAAAATAAAGGGCCTTTTTTTTTTTTAATTTTTGCTATAAAAAGGTATTTCTTAAAAAAATTAGAAAAGGATGCCTTATTAGATATTTTATCTCCAGAATATCTTACTTTTTATAATAGCTACAATTAATTGATACAATATATAAAAATTACAAATAGTTATTACAGTGGATAGAAGTTACAAGATAGCTATTATAATTATTTTCAAGTGATTTTAATTAATTTAAAATAATTTTAACTAAATTGATAAAATATATTTTAATATAAAAATATTTAGAGTTAATAATTTAGAATTTAAAATTTTAGAAAAATAGTTAATTTTTCACATTATAGCAATTCCTAAATAATTTTTACATGTTGTAATAGTTTTTATATATTGTGATTAAATTCTAAATCTTACCATCTTTATCTTTAAATCTTAAACTCTTAACGCTAAAATAGTTGAATTTTCCCGTTATAAGAGCTACAAGTAGATTTTGTATGCTATGGTAACTATCAAATAATTTTTATATATGGCAGTTAAATCTTAAATTTTAAATCATAAATTTTAATTAAGTCTAAATATTATTATATTAAAATACTTTTATCAACTTGATAAACATTATTTAAATTTTATTAAATTTATTTTAAATTAATCAAATCATATTAAAATAGTTATAATAATTACTTAATAACAATCGCTGCAGAATAGTTTTTACGTAATGTAATAGATAATCATAATTGTTACAATAATTATGGAAGGAAGGACAATGTTGAATAAAGAATATTTTGAAAATACATTCTGAGGGTGTCTTTATTTTTTTAAAAAGAGAAACCATTTTTATAATTTGTATAATTTTAAATGCCCTTTTATTTTAAACTTTTTTTTTTAAAAGTTTAAATATCACTTTCACTCCAATTATTATGTGTTTGTTGCTTGTTAAATTTTTCTAACTTTAAATTGTTATCAAATTGCATTGCTTGATAGATTCTTGTAGGTTCTTGACGAGATTACGCATTAAGCTAATTTATGATTTATTATTTGAAGTCCAATTAATTATTATATTTTTTTGGCTCTCTCTATTTTCTAGTTTATGCACTATTTTATTTTTATAATTTTAAATGACTTTTCAATAATTTTTGATAAATTATTATGTTCAAATTCCATCCTAATAGAAGGTCATCTAAATGACTTTATTAAACTATTGCCAAATGGCTTTGTGAACTTTTTCAAAATTTTTGATAAAATATATTATGAAATAAAGATAATAAATTATTTAGATAGTTTTGATTTTTCTATTTTAACAAAATAAAATAGAAGATAGAGAAAACCCATGAAAAACATATATATAAGTGAATTGGTTTATTTTGGAATAAATGATAAAGATTTTTTTTATAATTAAAATTTAAATTTTGACTTTCGTTAATTGGAACCTTTTCCAAATTGAGATAAACGGACAATTTCTCCGAACCAAACTAAAAACCGGAAATGGCGTACCCAAACCATACCCGCCCCGGTGGATCCGGAATCCTCGTTCGTTTCAAACATGGAGGGGCCCTCGACGAGATTTCCCATCGAGGGCGATTTCCACCCTTCCGATCCGGATAAATCTGATCCTGCCCGTTAATAATGAACCTATTGTTAACGGTCGGGATTAGTTCCGTTTTGATCCAACAGCTGAGATGGGTTCCTTCCTCCCTACAGTTATCGTTCGTTCCGTGCCTATTTATAGTGTGGTCTCGAGGCGATGCGGGTGTGCTTCTTCGCTTGCGTCCGCAGAGTCGGTTCGCTGTTCGTGCGGTCTCCGCTCCCTTGCCCGCCATTTGTTCCTTCTTCCCTCATTGATCTCCGGCGATCGCAGATCGGAGTCTTCTCCCTCGCCCAGCTGGAGTCCCCCGGCTTGATGGTCTTGGAGGCTCCGGCGGCGGCGCCGGAGGAAGAAGCGCTCCCCTGGCCGATCGTGGAACGGCGGGCGGAGGGCGCCGGGAGTTCTTCTGTTTCCGAGGACGAGGTTTTGGTTCCGCCTTTCAACTTCGGGGTGGTCGAACACGGCATCTACCGATCGGGGTTCCCCGCGGCGGCCAACGTCCAGTTTTTGAGGACTCTCAACTTGAAATCCTTCGTGTGAGTGCCTTTGCCTTTATCTGAGTTTCTCGCATTGCTTCGGATCTGCTTTCGGTCTTGATCGGGAACGATCTTAGTTTTGATCGAGGCGTTTGCATCTCGGCAGGTGCCTCTGTTCGGAGCAATATTCGGAGGAGGTTGCTGAGTTTGTGAGGTCCGAGAGGATTCGGGTTTTCCAGTTTGGGCTCGGAGGCACCAGGGTAATTTTGTTTTCCCCCTTTCATCTGTTCTGTGTTCTTCAATCCGCAATGTTTCTTAATATCGTCGCATGCATTACATGTTTTCCCCATTTTAATTGCATGTGAGAAAAACTGAGAACGATCGAGACAACATTTTAGGTTTAATACAATCTGTTCTAACTAATTCGTTCCTATTATTATGCTTCTCATCCTTTGACACCGAAATGCGAATGACTTTTTAGCATTATGTTATCTACGTGCATTAATTAAAACAAGTAAAACTCACCAGAATTTCTAGTTTTGATGCACCAATTCGGTCATAGCCCAGATTTTATTTACGAAAAAAAAAGAAATATTCGATTTCTTAACATTCTCTCGAGGAGGAACAACAGACTTACGGAGAACAATGTGATCGTCTGCTACCTTGAATATAGTTATATCTATGTACTCCGTCCGTGGTCCTTAGAACTTTTTTAATAAATCCTTTTTAGCCTTCTTTGGATTAACACAGCAATTACAAAAACTTCACTATGTACATCCCTTCAGGGTATTCTGAGTTGTTTTTAACCAAATATGACCACTATATTCACAAAAGGGGAGCATTGACGCGTAAAGTTATCATCATGCGACCTTGAGGTTACAAGTTTAAGTCGCTGAAACAGCCTCTTACAACTATATAACTCAATGTAGTCCATCCTAGATCCTGCACTAGTGGGAGCTTCATGCACCTCATCTATATTTCACAGAGAGTTCCATGCACGTCTCTTCTTCATCTAAGTTTTGTTCCAATTCAGTTAGCATATTCTCAATTAATGCACAATAAGCTGTTTTATGTAGACTAGTTGATTTCGCATTCATCTGATCTTAAGTTCATGCATTGCCTCTGTGGGTATGAACTGTGTACATAATCACTATTTCAAGATAATGGCAGAAAGTCCTCGACCTAGAAAATATTTTCTGATACAAATATGCTCTACCTACAGTGAACTATTACCGTATAGCATTCCAAACTCTTTACACATACATTTTGCTCCACTCATCCAAAACTAACGATTGCACCTTCTATATCTTAGCAATTTTCTTTATTTTGTCCTTGTCTGATCAGAGGATAATGATCTTTCAATGTCTAAGCTTTGCAAGTCATGCATTGCCATCGAAATTCCATGCACCAATCAATACTTTTTGATGTTTGTATATGCAGGAAACTTTATCAACTGTTACTAGCGATATCATCATACGGGCTCTTGGAGCCATACTCGGTACTGATTTCACTATGACACGACTAATGGTTATTCTGGAGTTCTTTTTTTAATTATTATTATTATTATCTCTTTTGGTGTCTCAGATATAAGGAACCATCCCATTTTAATTCATTGCAAAAGAGGGAAGGTATAAAACTTAGCTCATGCTGTGGGAAGATGAATTCATCAATGATACTTTTTATGCATGGTGTTGCAGCATCGCACAGGCTGCCTTGTTGGCTGCTTCAGAAAACTGCAGAATTGGCGCATATCCTCCGTGCACGAAGAGTACATAAAATTCGCAGCACCCAAAGTCCGGGAATGCGACATGAAATTCATGGAGGCGTTTGATCCTTCTTGTCTGATGGAATGCGTCGCCGGCATCATCTACCGCTACCACGGCTTCGGCAGCCAGTCCAGGCGCCTTGCCTACAATGAAACGCAATAGCACCAATGCACCTTCCAAGCCAGAACACACCACCCTCTGCTCATCCTGAAGCTAGTGACCTAATTAACTATTAGCTTCCCCAAATATTTGATTTGGCATGGAGAAAGTCGAGTGGAGATCGATTCTGCTTGGACTTCTAACTTGTAGATTCATTCTCGATGAATTATTTTATTGTAACATGTTTTATTAATTGGTTAGTATAAAATTAAAATACTGCTTAGATTCAACCACTGTGAAAAGAATCTTCACCATCAATAATGTAGGCTTCTTACATCCATGCTCCAGTATGCTGTGAATTCAATCTGTTGTCCTCATTAAATTTTACAAGTTAATAAATAATTTGATCCGTAAATTATATATATATGAACTTTATTTAACGAACTAAGTTTACTGGTGTTTGACTTTTTTTATTTTTGCATGCTTTTGCCTCGCAGAGAACAGGATGAATGCTGCGCTTAATAAGGATGGTGCAGAGCCTGACTCATGCTGATGGGTGCAATCAGTGCATCATATCGTGGAACAATGTAATTATTTCTTGGAATTTAAAAGGGTGCCATGTGCGGAAAGGTATTGTCTTTGGTGTATTCTGACATAGAAATATTTTAAAATTTTGATTATTTCGTAGAAAATATTTCGTAAAGTTTAACCTTCCGCGTGTATATATATACAAACTTTAAAATCTTAAATTCCAAGTACTAGCTGTATACATGTAGCGCCTCTCTCTCTCTCTCTCTATATATCATTCACGGTTCGATCTCCAGCTACAACGTATTTGTAAGAATTTTTCCTCCAAATGGGGCACGAACCCTGGGACGCTGGGCTTCTAGACCGCCCACTGCGAGCGCTTCCCGATTTACCCTGGTGGCCGGTGGGAAACTTCCGTGTGGCCGGACTGGTCGCCCAAGGTTGGTTGAAAAAACTTCGTTAATCATTCTCTCTCTCTCTATATATATATATATATTTTGGATGTTCAATTTTGGCACCTAGTGTGAGTGCCTCTCATAGCAAAATAGGCTTGGGCGCTCGTATTTATTCGGGTGCTCGGGTGTTGAGAGGGTCGCTCACGTTAGGTGCCCAAATAGTTTAGACAAATAGATGTTAGATACGATTTTGCAAAGTAAAATTTTGATGCCATCGATCGTTAAAAGTCAAGTTTCACTTCAAAATCGAAATCTACGTTTCGCGTAGATAAATCTGGACTATTTATTTGCTCAAAACCGATTAAGGGTGAATGAGAAATTAATTGTTCAAGATACGCTCAAATGAACATTAAGGAAAAAGATGAGGCTTTAGTCCCACATTGCTAATCGGCGAGAGCCAGTGTTTCCTTATATGTGTTCCTATACTAATATTGTTAATACAAAAGCACAGGAGGTCTCTACTCTTTGTTGGAAACAGATGGCTAGAGAGGGGGGGGGTGAATATAGCCAATCTCTTTGACTTTAAACACTTGTGAGGTTTCTGCACTCAACTTATCAGTAGCACAGCGGAAGAAGCAAAAGAAAGGAAGCAGTGTAGTGAACAAAACAGAAATGAAAGCAAGCAAGAGAAAACTCTTACTCAGCACCTAGCAAGGACAAGAACACAGCGAGCCTATCCTGAGCTCCACCCAGCGACGATCTCACGCAAGGACTCCCTCCTTCGTGTCTTCTCACTGTTGGACTCCAAGCCCCTTGTTCTTTCCTCCCAGCACTCACGTAAGAGTTGGTTGCTCCTCAGATCTCAATGACTTGCTCAAAGAATCAACAGCACACGCACACAACAAGCAAAGTGTGGAGAACACAAAATCGTAGCAAGAACTTTAGCAAGCTCGAACACTTAGGATTCTCAAAAATTCTCTACTTCAACTGAAGTCTCTTCCCGCTTTTGTTTCTCCACCAAGCATCAGATGACACCATCTCTGCAGCTCCCAGCTACTCATCTGCCAATGCCAGCTACCACTGAGCTATCCCTGGACTCCCTGAGCTTCCCTCAGCCAAGCTCCAGTCTCAGCTCCAGTCTGCAGCTCGGCCGTTGCAACCTGAGATGGAAAAACGGACAAACCTGCTCCAAGGAAAGCCTCCATTGACTTCTCCTTGAGTGTTTGAATCCTCCCCTGTCACCTGCAGCTTAATCAGATTGTTAGAGCAGTAAATCACACAGTAAATCAAATATCAGAAGCAAATAGCAGCGAATCGGATACGATCAGACGCTCTGACCGCGTCTGACAGTGCAATTTGAATTAAAGTGATCGGTCACCAGACCGATCCAGGGCTTGTGGGTCAGTCACCAGACCGATCCACTGCTTCGCTGGGATTCCCAGCTCTCGCGGCTATACACGCCTGATCGGTCACCCGACCGATCAGAGTGAAGCCTGATCGGTCACCAGACCGATCAGAGTGAAGCCTGATCGGTCACTCAGATCGATCAGGACAGATGAACAGTAATTTTTTAATCAGATCCTAAGTCCCTGATCGGTCACCGGACCGATCCAGGGTCTGATCCGCAAGGGAACTCACTCACTATCCGCTCCCTGATCGGTCACCAGACCGATCAGGAGCAAGGCAGCAAGGAAGCAGCCTGCTCCCTGATCGGTCACCGGACCGATCAGGAGCCACACAGTAGGTTCCCAACCTCACTGTGCGCTCCCTGATCGGTCACCAGTCCGATCAGACATCGCTGGATCGGTCACCAGACCGATCCACGAAGGAGCAGCGTGCCAATGTCCCTGATCGGTCACCAGACCGATCCAGGGAGTCAAACCCAACCCTCCAAGCTAGGGTTTCATCCACCTTAGCCCTCCAAGCTAAGGATTTTTCCATCTAACTCTCCAAGTTGGGAATTTGCACCTAACCCTCCAAGTTAGGACTTTTCACCTAGCCCTCCAAGCTAGGACTTTTCACCTAGCCCTCCAAGCTAGGACTTTTCGCCCAACCCTTCCGAGTTAGAACTTCATCCAACCTAGCCCTCCAAGCTAGGCACCTAACCCTCCAAGCCAGGATTTTTCACCTAATTCTCCAGGATGGGAATTTGCACCTAACCCTCCAAGTTAGGACTTTTCACCTAGCCCTCCAAGCTAGGACTTTTCACCCAACCTTCCGAATTAGGACTTTTCCAACACCTAGCCCTCCAAGCTAGGACTTTTCACACCTAACCCTTCAGGTTAGGATTTTTCCAACACCTAGCCCTCCTGGCTAGGATTTTCCATATTATGCCTAATCCTCGATCAGGATTAATCATAATCATCATAATCATCAACCTAAACTAAAATCGGTGTCAACACCAAAACAACAATCAGGGCCAGACTGCATCAACAATCTCCCCCTTTTTGTTGTTTGACAACCCGATTTTAAGTTTAGGGATTCTTAATCAAGTTTTCCAAATTTAGAATCATAGGGGAATCCAGATCCTCCCCCTACAACATGATCATCCTAAACTTAACCAACAACACTCTCCCCCTTTGTCGAACACGAAAAGGGTCTAGACGGGCTGTTAAGTTTAACCATATCTCTCTCAACCCTAGGGGTATCCCAAAACAACAAGGATTTGATCGAATATTGATAAGCATATGATCACATATGGCAAAAAGATATAGGCATGTCAAAACAGGCATATGTATCATATGAGTATGGTAGCATAAGCATGAACATAGCTATGGATCAAAAATGCAGAAAATATAGCATAGCATCAACAAGAAGCATAATTATGGCAATCCATAAAATACCCAGATAAACCACAAGACCATGCATCACAGTCAAAATTCGCAATACACATGCATCACAGTCAAAATTCGCGTGGCACAAGACCACAATAGGCAAGTCAAAGAGCATACAGCCTGAGAGTCACACAAGGCAAGAGATCATCAATCGTCAGCGGCATCATCGTCGGAATCATCGATATATATGATATCCCCGGGTGAAGGGCACTGGGGGACGCACCATCAGGAAATGTATGATGATACCACTCTTCATACCATCTGTCCTGGAGTGAGCTCATCTCAGAGACATCAGATGCTAGGGCATCAAGACGGCGACCAAAAGACTGAAACTCGGAGCGGACCTCTTGTCGCCAGAGCTCGAAAATGTGTAACTCGTGCTCCATCATCCGCTCTATCTCCGCAACCTGCCAGCGTAGATCAGGAGCCCACTCATCATAATCTGCAGAAATAGCTGGCGGCCCCTGGTCATGAGCTGCTCTCGGTAGCTCCCCCTCGCGTCTGCGAGCCTTCCACCTAAGCCCCTGGGGCCCAAGAACAATGCCGGACTGAGCGAGCATGCGACGATCCAGACGACAGTCCTGTCGAATCATGGGCACAATGCGGCCCTGTGAAACATCGATGCCAACCGATTCCAGCCAGGCAGTGATGATATGGCCGAATGACATATAGACTGACTGGGAGGACGACATACAGTGGACGATGATAGAGAAATAGACCGAAGCCACTGGGTCAAAGTCTAACTGCTGATGCATCCCGTAGAGCATCAAGCAGTGGAATGGTTGAATCTCATCAAGGTGTTTCGAAGTAGTTGGAAGGAGACAATTGGTGATGATTTTAAACAACACATAGTCAACAGGGGAAAGACGAAGAGCAGGAAAAGTGGGAAAGTCACGGGTGCGCTCACCAGAACCCCCTGGCCTGGGATGGCCTAGAAAGTACTCGTAGATGGAATCAGAAGTCACTCCATCGAATGGAACCGGAAGGGGATTAGGAGGATAAGGGTAGAGAAAGAAATCATTGTCTGACCGGCGACAACCGAGAAAATCAATGAAAATAGATCGATTAAAATCAAGATCAATACCGGCAACACGGGTCCTCCACCCCGTGCCCTCTCCACTCACCATGTTGTTATAAATTCAGAGACCAAGTCAATGGTTGATTGGCCTCTCAAGATAAAGAATGGATTGGAGATTATAATGTGTGATAATGTGTCGGATGGTTGGGTAATGTTCATAGATGAAGGAATGGTCTATAGTTCGACATGACATTAATTTGAAATTGTGCCACTGGAATTTGAGAGCAAGACTAATACTCTGAAATCGAGTATGTTGAGGTGGTGGAGACCTTGGAGACGGTGTAGCTATCGAAAGATCTCTGCCCATTGAGCTTTCCACCATAGATTCTTTACCCTTAGAAGACTTCCTAAAGAGTTGAATTAATCATACAATCATGATTTAATCAGGGAAGTGATCACACATGGTTTGAGTCGATGAACATAAGTTGAATCACAAGTTTAAGAATTGATCATCACAGGTAAGACCCAATCATAAGGTAGACGTTAGATCAAGATCAAACATAGGATAATAATGAGGTGAAAAATCGATTTGATCATTTGGCGAGAAAGTGAGGTCACGGCAAATACAAGAGGGTCACGACACCACACCAAGAACAACACCAAACCATGATTAGCCTCAAAACATAATTTTATGAACTGATTTGCAAGAAAATCGAAGCCAAAAACTCACTTTGGTGCTATTGATAGAGTTCTTGAGTCGCAAAAGGGAAAAACGCTTGCGCAGGAGAGACTCTCGGCGCAAGAGACGAAAGCCCCTTTAGCAAGAGAGAACCTCGCAGGAAGACACAGAGCCGGAGGAAGACGAGGTCACGAAGCAAAGGATGCGTGAGTGGGAGGTTTCGGCGCTAGGGTTCGGCAATGAGGGGTTTTGGGAGGATTTAATCGGTTGGTGGATCGGTCCACCAACCAGATTTTAATGCACCTGAACGGATCACCGTTCGATCTGATTGCGCCAGACCGATCAGGCTATAGCCTGATCGGACTGAACCGAGCCTGATCGGTCGGGTGACCGATCAAGAAAGCTCCTGATCGATCGGTTGATCGATCAGGGAGATATCAGTAGACTCGGGAGGCTTACTGTGAGCCCCCTGATCGGTTTGTGGACCGGTCCCAGCAGGGTGCCAGATCGGTCCGGGGACCGATCCAGGCTGGCTCAGTAGGCTTGGCCAAAATTTTGGAAAGTCACTGCTTGCCTCGTTGATCGGTCTGTGGACCGATCACCACAGGAAGGAGTCAGATCGGTCCGGGGACCGATCAACCCTATGCCTGATCGGTCCGGTGACCGATCAGGGTTCCTGATACTCCCTGATACGAACTGAAATGTTCAGTTTCAGAATTTCTGAAGTTTTCCAAGGAAATCTGGTGAGGTTTATCGAACTTGGACACGATCTCATGACTAAAATTGATCCCTGAACAAGGATCAGAGGTCCTTATAGGTTTGATTCAAGCACTTTGCTCCATACAAATGGCGTCAAACTCAATCAACAA
Organism: Boesenbergia rotunda; assembly: GCA_024364735.1. Classification (NCBI taxonomy): domain Eukaryota; kingdom Viridiplantae; phylum Streptophyta; class Magnoliopsida; order Zingiberales; family Zingiberaceae; genus Boesenbergia; species Boesenbergia rotunda. Next base: position 108,981 of record JAGFNQ010000539.1, on the reverse strand, counting down.
TCAATCAACCAATTTCAACTAAGTTTGTATCAAATCCAATGTTCCAATCAAGTTTCCTTGATTGGAATGTCCAAGTATGATCATGGAGCCATATACACATATGTTATGCAATGGTTTTCCCCATACTTGGTCACCACAGTGATTATTATCTCGTCAACTTAATTTCTCAAGGGATGCATTGACATTTTGAGAAATTTAGTTGAACCTAACATCTCACCCCATATCTAGCAAACAAAAACGTTTTGGTAAACCTTATAGTTTGTGTGAGATGTTCCCAAAGTTACCCAATTGTTTCCCAACAATTTCGAAATAATCATGAAGGGTTTGAATGCAATTCAACCCTATGAAGCACGACACATTCCCAACTCCCGTCTTAGGAAACTAAATTCATTTTCGGAAAGTGGTTTAGTGAAAATGTCGGCTAGGTTTGATTTGGACTCTACATGAGAGAGTACAATATCTCCCCTAGCTACATGATCCCTAATGAAGTGGTGACGCACCTCAATATGTTTGGTCCTAGAATGATGGACTGGATTCTTGGTTAAGTTAATTGTGCTAATGTTATCACATAACACTTGCACACCCTTGTAACTCAATCCATAGTCCTCTAAAGTATGTATCATCAACAACAATTGTGATACACTCTCTCCCATGACGATATATTCTGCCTTGGTTGTGGAGAGAGCAACACAATGTTGCTTCCGACTTGACCAACTTACTAAGGACGAACCTAAGAATTGGCAACCCCCACTTGTGCTTTTCCGGTCCAACTTACATCCAGCGTAGTCGGAATCCGTATAGCCAATTAAATCAAATGATTCGGTACGGGGGTACCATAGATCGACTCCAATTGTGCCCTTGAGATATCTCAAAATTCGCTTAACAGCAATTAAGTGAGATTCCTTGGCACAAACTTGATACCTAGCGCACATACCCACAGCAAATAATATATCAGGTCGACTAGCTGTAAGGTATAACAAACTGCCTATCATGCTTCGATATTGAGTTAAATCAACGGGTTTACCACTCTCATTAGTGTCTAATCTTGTGTTTATAGCCATAGGAGTGGTTACCTCTTTTGAATCACTCATATTGAATTTTCGAAGCATTTCTTGTGTATACTTTGATTGGTGCACATGGATACCATCGCGAGTTTGCTTGATTTCAAGTCCAAGGAAGAAAGTCAATTCTCCCACTAGACTCATTTCAAATTCACTCTCCATGTGTCCAATGAACTCATTTAAATAGCCCTTATTATTTGAGTCACAAATTATGTCATCGACATATACTTGGGCTACAAAAATATTGTCACCATCTCTTTGTAGAAATAGTGTAGGGTCTATTTGGCCTCTAACGAAGCCCTTCTCAATTAGGAATGTCGACAACCGCTTATACCAAGCTCGGGGTGCTTGTTTAAGGCCATAAAGTGTCTTTTTGAGCTTGAACACGTGATTTGGGAATTCGGTATTCTCAAACCCCGGAGGTTGTTCGACGTAGACCTCTTCTCTAATCAAACCATTTAGGAAGGCCGATTTGACATCCATTTGGTATAATTTGAAGCCACGATGTGCTGCAAATGCAAGCATCAATCGAATGGACTCTAATCGTGCCACGGGAGCATAGGTCTCATCATAATCAAGGCCTTCAACTTGACTATAGCCCTTGGCTACCAAGCGTTCCTTGTTTCTAATGATTTCTCCCTTATGTTTTAATTTGTTTTTGAAGACCCATTTAGTTCCAATAATGGTGGTCTTCTTGGGTCTAGGGACTAAGTCCCAAACTTGACTCCTCTCAAATTGACCTAGCTCATCTTGCATTGCAATGATCCAATCGGGATCACTTAATGCTTCATCAATTTTCCTAGGTTCAATTTCGGAAATTAGGGCAACTTCATTAGCCTCATTCCGGAAGAATGATCTAGTCCTAACCCCATGATGGATGTCTCCAACAATTTGGTCTTGGGGATGACTAGAGGCTAATCTAGTTTGCCTAGGAGTTGGTGGTGCTTCTTGAACGGGTTCACTAGACACAAGTTCAGCCTCAGGATCCGGCTGATCAATGGGTTGTCTAGGTTCACCGTCATCAGACTCATCACCATCAACAACACTCGGAGTTTCTTTCAAACTTAGTCTCCTAAGTTCGAGTTGAACTCCTTCTACATTTTCTGATTGGTCAATTGATTTTGGAATTTCTTCAAAAACCACATCAGAAGACTCTTCAACTAATCTGGATTTCTTGTTGTAGACTCGGTAGGCTTTGCTAACGAGGGAGTACCCGACTAGTATCCCTTCATCAGCCTTTGCCGTGAACTTCCCAAGGTGGTCCTTGGTGTTTAGAATGAACACCTTACAACCAAACACCCTAAGGTGTTTAACCGTAGGTGGTTTCCCAAACCAAAGTTCATGGGGAGTCTTTCCTAAAAACCTATGGATGAGGACTCTGTTTTGCACATAGCAAGCTGTATTTACAGCTTTGCCCATAAGTAACTCGGGAGTGAGTACTCATTAAGCATGCTTCGTGCAACCTCTTGTAGAACACGGTTCTTCCTCTCTACAACACCATTTTGTTGTGGTGTTCTAGGAGTAGAGAACTCATGCTTATAACCTCTATCTTGACAAAATTCTAAAAACCTTTGGTTTTGAAATTCACCTCCATGATCACTTCTAATTGTCTTAATTGTTAATGATTTTTCATTTTCAACTCTTCTACAGAATGAAATGAAAATATCTAAGGTTTGGTCCTTATATTTTAAAAAGTAAGTCCATGTATACCTAGTAAAATCATCAATGATAACAAAGCAATATCTACTTCCATTCAATGATATGATAGTACTACAATCAAATAAATCCATGTGAAGTAAATCTAATGCATTGGAAGTACTTACAGCGCTTTTACCTTTATGTGCAGATTTTGTTTGCTTACCCATTTGACATGCATCACACAGTTTATCTTTCTCATACTTGATGCTTGGTAAGCCACGGACTAGTCCCTTGTTGGCCAACTTCCGGATGTTCTTCATGTTCACATGTGCTAGCCTCCGGTGCCAAAGGGTGGACTCTTCTTCTTTTGACATGAAACACTTAGCAAAAGCATTAGTAGCACTTTTAAATGAGACTTGATAAATATTGTCTACTCTTGCTCCTACTAGTACCGTGTCCAAGGTGTCATGTTGTCTAACTAGACATTGACTTGGTTGGAAGTCAATTGTGTAACCCGTGTCACACAATTGACTGACACTTAGGAGATTAAATTTCATCCCCTTGACTAGAAGGACATTTGAAATTCTAAGACATTCGGATATTTGAATGTCTCCTATCCCTATGACCTTAAGACTACCATTGTTACCAAATGATACATTACCTCTACTTTTCTTGTGAAGTGTGGTAAACAATGATCTATCCCCGGTCATGTGTTTGGAGCATCCACTATCAACGAACCAAGTTGATAGATGCTCCCCCTCAATCATAACCTACACAATTCGAAAAATAGAAGTTTTAGGTACCCAAACCTTGGGACCTAAAGCATCAACTAAACATGACTTAGGCACCCATGCCTTGACAACTTTCTTTTGAGTCTTGGGTGTCCTAGATTGTCTCATATCAGTCCTAGACATCAAGGACACGAATGAGGGTTCTTTGGGTCGGTAACCAATACCGGCCCTATTGTAAACTGCCCTTTGGGCATTTAGGATCATGTCTAGGGTCTTAGAGCTAGTTGAGAAATTTTCAAGAATATTCTTGAGCTTCTCAACTTCACTCTTCAATGATTGGTTTTCCTCTACTAGCAATTCATCATGCAAATCATTGACTTCCTTAACCTTAGAGGACTTCAAATTTTCAATTTCATGTTTCAATGATTTAATTTTATCTTCTAGCAATTCAACATGCAAATCATCAATGTTATCATCCCTAGATACTTTCAATTGATCAATTTCTAATTGCAATGCTTTAACCTTATTCTTTGATTTCTTAAGCATACTAGTTAAACATGCAATTGCTCTATAACACTTTTCAAGCTCGGGAGAAGTTACCTCTTCATCATCCGAAGATGATGAAGCCGCGTTTGAGGAACTTGAAGACTCATCACTGCTCTCCTCTCCAAGAGCCATGAGTGCCACTTGCCTTGTGCTCTTCTCCTCCTTCTCTTCATCGGATGAGCTTGAGGATGACTCATCCCAAGTGGCCTTCAAGGCCTTCTTCTTCTTCTTGGATTTTTCTTCTTTCCTTTTGGATTTCTCCTCCTTCTTCTTTAGTTTTGGACATTCATTCTTGAAATGCCCTTTTCTACCACACTCAAAGCAAGATGCATTAGTCTTATCAAGTTTGGATTCACTAGAGTTACCTCTACTCTTGAAACGTCGATTCCTTCGCATCATCCTTTGCACGAAGTTCGCCATTTCGGATGAAGAGGAGTCACTGCCATCTTCTTCGGAATAGGACTCGGATTCGGAAGAGGATGAAGACGAGGAGACCTCCTTCTCCTTCTTCTTCTCCTTCTTCTTCTTGTTTGACCAGTCACCTGCAACTAAGGCAATCCCCTTCTCCTTGGGGCCTTTGTTAGCCATTTCATGCAATTCCATCTCACAAAATAAATCATCTAACTTTACAATAGATAGATCCTTGGATACTTTGTAGGCATCCACCATGGATGACCACAAAGCATTCCTTGGAAATGCTTTCAAGACATACCTCACAAGGTCGCGATTCTCAACCTTTTCATCAATTGAATGAAGCCCATTGAGGACTTCCTTGAACCGGCTATGAAGCTCACTTACCGATTCATTCTCCTTCATGGAGAGATTTTGAAGTTGATTGAGGAACAAGTCCCTCTTTGCGATTCTAGAGTCTCGGGTGCCTTCGTGAAGCTCAATGAGTTTGTTCCACAAATCCTTCGCACTTGTGAAAGGACCAACCTTGATGAGTTGGTCTTTGTTCATGCCACATTGTAGAGTGACAACCGCCTTAGCGTCGGCTTCACTCTTTCGAGTTTGTTCGGCCGTCCATCTCCACGACTCAAGTTCTTTGCCTTCATCATCCTTAGGAGGGGTGAATCCCTCCTTCACCGCGAACCAAGTATGGATGTCCATCTTCAAATAGTATTCCATCTTTGATCTCCAATATTGAAAGTCAGCGCCATCAAAGAATGGAGGTCGGGTGGTGGAGAAGCCTTCTCTCAAAGCCATCTTGTTGATAACTCTTGGATGTTAAGCCGTAAACAGAGCCCCAAGCTCTGATACCACTTGTTGGAAACGGATGGCTAGAGAGGGGGGGGTGAATATAGCCAATCTCTTTGACTTTAAACACTTGTGAGGTTTCTGCACTCAACTTATCAGTAGCACAGCGGAAGAAGCAAAAGAAAGGAAGCAGTGCAGTGAACAAAACAGAAATGAAAGCAAGCAAGAACAACTACCAAGGTCGCTAACAAGAGGGTTTACAAGGTTCGGGGATAACTTGCCCCTACTCCTTGGCGTGCCCTTAAGGTGGGCGATCCCTTGATCGTCGGCAAATCAAGCCCCGGTGTTCACCGGATATAACGCAACCTCCTTCTCGGTGGAGAAACCTCTCCACAGCGTTTCAAACAAGGATATAGATTTAAGCTTAATGAAACACAGAGAAAACTCTTACTCAGCATCTAGCAAGGACAAGAACACAGCGAGCCTATCCTGAGCTCCACCCAGCGACGATCTCACGCAAGGACTCCCTCCTTCGATGTCTTCTCACTGTTGGACTCCAAGCCCTTGTTCTTTCCTCCCAGCACTCACGTAAGAGTTGGTTGCTCCTCAGATCTCAATGACTTGCTCAAAGAATCAACAGCACACGCACACAGCAAGCCAAGTGTGGAGAACACAAAATCGCAGCAAGAACTTTAGCAAGCTCGAACACTTAGGATTCTCAAAAATTCTCTACTTCAACCGAAGTCTCTCCCGCTTTTGTTTCTCCCACCAAGCATCAGATGACACCATCTTTGCAGCTCCCAGCTGCTCATCTGCCACGCCAGCTACCACTGAGCTATCCTGGACTCCCTGAGCTTCCCTCAGCCAAGCTCCAGTCTCAGCTCCAGTCTGCAAGCTCGGCCGTTGCAACCTGAGATGGAAAAACGGACAAACCTGCTCCAAGGGAAAGCCTCCATTGACTTCTCCTTGAGTGTTTGAATCCTCCCCTGTCACCTGCAGCTTAATCAGATGTTAGAGCAGTAAATCACACAGTAAATCAAATATCAGAAGCAAAAGCAGCGAATCGGATACGATCAGACGCTCTGACCGCGTCTGACAGTGCAATTTGAATTAAAGTGATCGGTCACCGGACCGATCCAGGGCTTGTGGGTCGGTCACCAGACCGATCCACTGCTTCGCTGGGATTCCCAGCTCTCGCGGCTATACACGCCTGATCGGTCACCCGACCGACCGATCAGAGTGAAGCCTGATCGGTCACTCAGACCGATCAGGACAGATGAACAGTGATTTTTTAATCAGATCCTAAGTCCCTGATCGGTCACCGGACCGATCCAGGGTTTGATCCGCAAGGGAACTCACTCACTATCCACTCCCTGATCGGTCACCAGACCAATCAGGAGCAAGGCAGCAAGGAAGCAGTCTGCTCCCTGATCGGTCACCGGACCGATCAGGAGCCACACAGTAGGTTCCCAACCTCACCCTGCGCTCCCTGATCGGTCACCAGTCCAATCAGACATCGCTGGATCGGTCACCAGACCGATCCACGAAGGAGCAGCGTGCCAATGTCCCTGATCGGTCACCAGACCGATCCAGGGAGTCAAACCCAGCCCTCCAAGCTAGGGTTTCATCCATCTTAGCCCTCTAAGCTAAGGATTTTTCCATCTAACTCTCCAAGTTAGGAATTTGCACATAACCCTCCAAGCTAGGACTTTTCACCTAGCCCTCCAAGCTAGGACTTTTCACCCAACCCTTCCGAGTTAGAACTTCATCCAACCTAGCCCTCCAAGCTAGGCACCTAACCCTCCAAGCCAGGATTTTTCACCTAATTCTCCAGGATGGGAATTTGCACCTAACCCTCCAAGTTAGGACTTTTCACCTAGCTCTCCAAGCTAGGACTTTTCACCCACCCTTCCGAATTAGGACTTTTCCAACACCTAGCCCTCCAAGCTAGGACTTTTCACACCTAACCCTCAGGTTAGGATTTTTCCAACACCTAGCCCTCCAGCTAGGATTTTCCATAACATGCTAATCCTCGATCAGGACTTAATCATAATCATCAACCTAAACTAAAATCGGTGTCAACACCAAAACAACAATCAGGGCCAGACTGCATCAATACTCTTAGGCGAGCAGGTGCTCGCATCTGCGAGCCCGCCACCCGCGCACACGCGCAATGGGCGCAATGGACGCTTTGTTGGTGTACTTTGCACGTACGCATCGTCGCGGGAGCATTGAGGAGCTTTAATTTATGCTCCACATGACGATAACGTGTCCTGATCAGGTGATGCCATGTGGCATGTCGGTGTGACATGTCATGATCAGGTAGGTGCCACGTGGTGTTGGTGCAGTTTGCACTAACGGTCAAACTCGGATTTTGATGTATGACAAAGTGGTTAAAGTTAGGGTTGTTGGTTTTTAACCTCTTTACTAAGTGTGCAGGGTTGAAAGACTTAGGACCAGACACCAGACTGAAGTCCAGGATGGTTGAGTCCTGGCGGGAAGTCTAGTTGGGTCCGCGGGACCTGACAACTGGCTGAAGACCAAGTTGGTTGAGACTTGGCAGGAAGACCAGAGTGGTTGAGCCTTGGCAGGAAGTCCTGGTGGGTCAAGAAGTCAAGTAAAGCTGCACAAAGGGTAAGTGAGGTAAGTCACTGGAGGAGCGAACCAGTGAGGGCGAGTCCATTTATGGGACTTTAGGCGCGGTCCAATTTAGACCCATTTGGGTGATCTAAGTTGAGGCCTGGTTAGATCCTGGTCTAGGAGACAGGGTCTAATTAACTATTAATATATTTTACTCCAATATATTTGATAACATTATCTTACAGGGTTTGTTTGATATATGGACTAAGCTACAAAACACTTCTTGTGTAAATTAAGTCCTATCCATTTTGTTTAATTACTTAGTTACATCTTATTTAATTATTTATTAATTCATGCTTTGTTCGGTGAAGCATGAGGATAGAAACAAATCTCCTTTGAATTAATTTTTAATTTGCTAAAACTTGTTCACTTCTTGTTAAATTAATTCCTATCCATTTTGTTACATCTTATTTAATTGTTTATTAATTCATATATTTCGGTGAAGCATGAGGATAGAAACAAAGTCTCCTTTGAATTAATTTTTAATTGCTAAATATTGGATAAGGAGCACACGTGAATAGGATCTGGATAAGAACCAAAAAGCTCGAGAGCCCCTCTATAAAAAGCCTGGCTGTAGAGCATGAAGATATATCGAAATATTTTTCAGAAAAAAAAGGCTTTTCAAGTGCTCTCTCTTCCAAACTCTCCTGCTGCGGTCCAAGCTACGACGTGTTCACGTTTGATCGCTGCCGGAACTTCAACCCCAACATCTGAGCCCATCTAGGAGATCTTCTAAGTTGTTGGGTAACGCAATTTTTATTTCTTGCATTTAATTACTTGAAAGTGTGGGGTTGTCACACTTTCAATTCTTTTGTACTCGCCTACTCTATCGGGGTTTACCGGTAGAGAGTTTTAGTGGATTGCCCAACGGAAAGGTCCGAGGGACCTGGGCCTTCGAGTAGGAGTCGCCGAAGGCTCCGAACGAAGTAAAACTACCTGTGTCGTTTGTATTGATTTTTCGTTCGTGTTTTATTTTTTCCGTTGTGCAAGCTTTTTAAAGCGCTCTAATTTTGTTTAAAAAGTCACGTGATTCACCCCCCCTCTCACGTGCATCGATCCTACACGTGGCATGTCGATGACGAGGCAGTGCCTATGTGACACGTGACTGTGTAGAGAACGATGACTAGATTGGGCGAATAGATGGTGGCCGTCGGATCAAAGATCTGGACAGATCGCAGGAAGGTGCGATCTGGAGCGTTGGATCAAAGATCTGGACAGATCGCAAGCAGGTGCGATCCGGAACGTCGGATTCGAATCTGATTGTGAAGAGAGAGGATGGATCTGAGGCGTCGAATTAAATGTTCTAATCTGGCGGCTGAGATCAAGATGAGATCTGAAGAGTTATAATCTGAAGAGTTATAACTCTTCAGATCAAGGGACGAGATTAAAAGACCTTTAAAGGGTTATACCCATTCGTTATGAACGGTCCAGATCTGTCCGAACTAAAGGGTACTTACCTCTTCACTCAATATAAATAGATCCCTCTACTTGATCATTTCATTCATTCAAGCATTACAATCTAAAAGCATTCACATTCATCCATTTTCTACATCGAGAGTCCAAAAAGCCTACGGAAAGGTTCGCCGGTCTCGGAATTTGAAGTGCTACTATTCCAAGACGACGTCGTTGTATCTTGGAAACGAATTGCTGCTATCCGTGAGGTCCAGTAGCGGAACAATATCGGTTTACGGAGATAGTGTCGAACACTAGCCTCGACGTAAGCCAATCAGTTTGCTTTCTTCGAAAGCAACTTCTCGGAAGATTCGATGGTCGTAAATCGACTAAGCCAAATATCGAGGAGATACAAGTCAGTAACCAACAATAGATTGATTCAATGAATGACAAAATGTTCAAATAGTTTCTAAAGTATCTAATTTGAATCCTAGCTACGATATATTACAGGATATTCTAGTAGAATGAAAAGTCTAGACGTTGGCCATTAGATGAGGAGTTGTACTTCCGGATTTGTCTAATGGTCGGTTTGTGAGACCAAGCCATCCGTCTCCGAGACTAATTACACCGAAGGTTGGATATTTTTGAAAAAAAAATGATTAATTGAGTCCAGGATGAGTTAGCGGAGTAAATAGATTGTTCTAAGAGAAAATCAAAAGGTGTATTTTTTATTGAATAGTCAAACGGAACATTCCTTTTCGTTTATTATCAAAAGACAGCCACAGCCTGACAACACAGCATTATCAATTGTTCAAGCACTATAAGAGTCCGAAAATATGTTGCGTGATAATCGAATCCTCGCCACTGGGCTTATTCCGCCTTGCTTTGACCATTTTACCTTACCGTGCCCCGCGCTAATATTGACCGATGTTAATATGTCCATATATATTATAACAACTATGTACTATAACTACTAAAATAAAATATTAATAATATATGATTAAAATTGAAGTGTCTATATTGTATATTATGAAAATGATCCTGGCCTTATCTACGGACAGGTTTATTGGCCGGGCCCGCCAGCCAGCTTGGAGCCAGGAGGGTTTAATAGACGGGTCAGCGAAGGTATTCCCGGGTAGATTCCCGAACCCAGGAACCCTGGGGGACGACGTTCGGCGGGCCACGAGGGGAGTCAGTTGGGCCGACCCCCAGCCCTTCACGTAGTCGTACGCATGGTTGCCCACGCTCCCTGGCCATTCCCCGATCTAGAGCTAGGTCGTGTGTCACAATTAGACACGTGGCGATCCACGCTCCAATACCATCACAAGGACGGGATACTTAACAGAATGAGACAGACATCACTCGGCAAACCCCCGACTGAGGGCGTATCCTGCGCCTCCATTCTACCAGTCGGACGTGTGGCTGCCCACGCTCATTGGCTATTACTCACTCGGTCCCCGGCACACGGACCCACCAGTCGGCTCTCGGTGTACGGGCTATCTCGCCCCTACACCCCCTATATCATCATAACCAGGGTACGACCCTGCTAACGGGGTTCCGCACACCTTACTCATCCCAGATATTTCTTGCGATCAGTCCGCCGCTCCAGTTGGTACTTCCATACTGCACATCCAGTACTTTCGTACTACTCGAGCACGCTGCGCCACGCCGCACCATTCCTAAGTGCTCCTTACGAGCTGACAGGTATCACACCCTTGTCCCGTCAGTACGACCAGGGGTTGTTAGCTCCCCCGGCTATATAAACTTGGCACTCCTCCTACCGCAGGTACGTCCACATGCGCGCGCGAGCTCTCTCGTCCGCTGCCTCATTTCAATTCAGCTCCATTATTCTGCCGGCGGATACTAACTTGACCGTCGGAGTGTGACCGGGAAAATCCCCGGCGGGTTTACTGACAGTCGCTGTTTTGCAGAGCCACGCTGGAGCGCGGCTAGCTCGCTGCCACCTCACTCACTCGTGCCACCCGGGAAACCATCCAGCTCTTGGGATCGCCACCCCGCTTCGCAACAGGATCAGTAACAATTAATAAAGCGTCATTCTGACAATTCCGATAAAAAGGAGTAACTAATAATAATTAGAAAAAGAGCATCATTCGGACAATTCTGATAAAAAAGGAGTATCTAATCATAATTAAAAGAAGGATGTTATTTTGACAATTTCCATAAAAAAAAGTATATTTTGTTGGGATTATAAGATTACAAATATAGTTCTATATTAAAAATATATGAAAATATCATAAACTTATAAGAAAAAGATATCTCCATTGATATGAGAGCTTTTTGGTAGAACTCAAGAGTAAAACCATAAGGACTTAGGTAAAAAATGGACAATATCATACCATTGTGGATATATCTAACTTCTTTTTTGTCCTATCAATTATTATCTGAGCCCGGACTCTCAAAAGTTCTAACTACCGACTGTGCACAAGAGTTATGGTCTAATTGAACAATATGAGTTAAGCCTTTAATAAAAGAAGTATGAACTCTCGTATCTTGATCAAAGGACCAGACTAGACAGAAAAGTCCTAGTCACGGCTAGGCAATAATGTTCTAATAGGTCGGGTGGACCGAAGGGTAGAAAGTCTTGGTAGGTTGAGGATCGGACATCAAACGGAAACTTTCCGTTTGAGGGGGTCTGTGGTCCTTTGTTTGAAGAGGAGATTATTAGGGTTGCAAGGTGAGACATTTTGGGTAGAGTCCAAGAGCAAAATCATGAAAATTTATGCTCAAAGTGGATAATATCATACCATTATAGAGATATCTAAATTCTTTTGGTCTTATCCTATCTTTTAATTTTTGCACTCCATGGATTAAAGTTTGATAAAAAAAATAGATTGAAAATACTCGATCATATTTTTCATAAATAATAAAATATATAATAAAATTTTATCAATTTTTAATAATAATTTTAATTATACTAAAGTGATTTTAATTAAATTTAAATTTTTAAACTAAATTCATATATACATAGAGGAGGGGCTCTGTTATAGTTGCACACCCAGCGTCCGCTCCTGAGGAGGGACTGTCCACGTGGGCCATTATAAAGCAACCACCATGTGGATGGCGCCCCCTCAGGCGGTGATGCCGAGTGGGCACCGAAGATGTGCAATCTACTGGATTTATATTGGCGTTTGTTCATAAATACAGAATCTCTTCACATTCCTAATGGAGGAGAAGAATGGCTTAACTAAAGCATTAACCAAGCTTTGTTTAATAGAAGATATAATTATATATATTTAAGATTAATTATGTTTAGTATCAGACGACTCACCATGTCCAAAATATGAGGAAAAGTTCTATTGGTCCTTTATGACTCTCGTGTCTTTGATAAAGAAAATTCAATTATAGGGTTGATTGAAGTTAATAGGAATAACAATTTAGCAATCACTTATGCCCCAATTTTAATATGACTATAAGAAAGTTGATAAAACACATCAAGATACATGTTCAAGCTAAAAGCTATGGTCAATTTCAAGGTATCAATATTCAACTAGATATAATATTTTTGGGAAAAATAATGAGCGACATTCATAATCACTTTAAAATCATAGTCATTAATATGATTGAAGTCCTTTCCTCTAAAGGTATATATTTCGTTAAACCAAGAGGTTTTAACTTAGAAACTTTAGCGAGATTGAAATGGACTGTTAGTCTCGATGATCCTGAAGTAACACTTAGACCAACAACTTCTATAATCTATAAGAATAGGAATGACAAAATATCTATTAGATTCTTGGGATATCAAGTTTCTACTTCTTAAGATGAAGAAAGTTTAGAATATAACTTAATCTCATGCTTAGACAAGATGCATGATGACTCTAATAGCATACTTAAAAAAATTTAGAATAAAACATCTAGGGCAATTTACCAAAGGGCGTATCTAACTATTCGTAATTACCGAAAGGAGTACCATGGTTTCTATTATACCAAAGGGCGCATCCTATATAGTGAAGTTACTTTTATACCCCTCCCGCCAAAGAATGGCTTTATCAAACACATTTTCGAGACAACCGAACCACTTTATCAATAAAATATTAATTTGTGGTTCGGATGGGTAGCAGTCGAATTTTTCTCAGCCAATATATATATGTGAAATGATTTGCACAAGTCGAATGATAATAGAGGATTTCAGGCCCTAAACGGTAACTTTTTTTTTACAGTTATTTTACAAATAACTTAGGTATATTTTTTGTATTTCAAATATATAACACATATCAAAATTAAAAGGAAATTTTTAATTCTCAAATATTTATCTGATTTTCCACAAATCAACCTGAAAATTAGAGGGATTAGAGGAATTTGTTTTTTATCAAATATTTCAGGCCCTCGGATGATTTTCACAAATTTACCGAGGACCTGAAATATCTTTATTTCAGGCCCACGTCGGGCCTGAAATAACTTTATTTCAGGCCCGAGGTGGGCCTGAAATAAAGATATTTCAGGCCCACGTCGGGCCTGAAATAACTTTATTTCAGGCCCAAGGTGGGCCTGAATAAAGTTCTTTCAGGCCCAACGTGGGCCTGAAATACATTTATTTCAGGCCCACGGTGGGCCTGAAAGAAGACAATTCAGGCCCAGCGTGGACCTGAAATAAAAATATTATTTGAGGACCACCCTTAACCATATAATATTTTGACTTCATCCCCCAAGTTGGATTACATATTTTATCCCTAAACCCTAAAATACTCTCTCCAAACCTCACCCCTAACTACTGATAATGGTTTTGTAGAAATCCAGATATGGGAGGTCAGCAAAACACACTGATGGAACTAAACTACACCTATAGCTTTGGACAAAATTATAATTTGAGGTTTAGGACACCTAAAATACTTTCTCCAACCTCAACCCTAACTACTGATAATGGTTTTTCAGAAATCCAGATATGGGAGGTCCATCAGTGGGTTTTGAGCAAAACCCACTGATGGAACTAAACTACACCTATAGGTTTGGAAAAAATATAAATTTGAGGTTATGGACACCTAAAATACTTTCTCCAACCTCATCCCTAACTATTGATAATGGTTTTTCAGAAATCCAGATATGGGAGGTCCATCAGTGGGTTTTGAGCAAAACCCACTGATAGAACTAAACTATACCTATAGGTTTGGAAAAAATATAAATTTGAGGTAATGGACACCTAAAATACTTTCTCCAACCTCATCCCTAACTGTTGATAATAGTTTTTCAGAAATCCAGATATGGGAGGTCCATCAGTGGGTTTTGAGCAAAACCCACTGATGGAACTAAACTACACCTATATGTTTGGAAAAAATATAAATTTGAGGTTATGGACACCTAAAATACTTTCTCCAACCTCATCCCTAACTGTTGATAATGGTTTTTCAGAAATCCAGATATGGGAGGTCCAACAGTGGGTTTTGAGCAAAACCCACTGATGGAACTAAACTACACCTATAGCTTTGGAAAAATTATATATTTTAGGTTATGGACACCTAAAATACTTTCTCCAACCTCATCCCTAACTGTTGATAATAGTTTTTCAGAAATCCAGATATGGGAGGTCCATCAGTGGGTTTTGCTCAAAACCCACTGATGGACCTCCCATATCTGGATTTCTGAAAATCCATTATCAGTAGTTAGGGTTCAGGTTCTAGAAAGTATTTTAGGTGTCAGTAACCTCAAATTATAAATTTTTCCAAAGCTATAGGGCTAGTTTAGTTCCGTCAGTGGGTTTTGAGCAAAACCCACTGATGGACCTCCCATATCTTGATTTGTGAAAAAACATTTTCAACAGTTAGGGATGAGGTTGGAGAAAGTATTTTAGGTGTCCTAAACCTCAAATTATAATTTTCTCCCAAACTATAGGTGTAGTTTAGTTCCATCAGTGGGTTTTGAGCAAAACCCACTGATGGACCTCCCATATATGGATTTCTAAAAAACCATTATCAGTAGTTAGGGTTCAGGTTGGAGAATGTAGATTAGGTGTCCGAAACCTCAAATTATAATTTTGTTCAAAGTTATAGGTCTAGTTTAGTTCCATCAGTGGGTTTTGCTGACCTCCCATATTTGGATTTCTACAAAACCATTATCAGTAGTTAGGGGTGAGGTTTGGAGAAAGTATTTTAGGCTTTAGGGATAAAATATGTAATCCAACTTGGGGGAAGAGGTCAAAATATTATATGGTTAAGGGTGGTCCTCAAATAATATTTAATTCAGGCCCACTGTGGGCCTGAAATTTTTTTATTTCAGGTCCACGGTGGGCCTGAAATAAAGATATTTCAGGCCCGAGGTGGGCCTGAAATAAAGCTATAGGTTGGAGAAAGTAGGGATGAGGTTGGAGAAAGTATTTTAGGTTGGAGAAAGTATTATCAACAGTTAGGGATGAGGTTGGAGAAAGTATTTTAGATGTCGATAACCTCAAATTTATATTTTTTCCAAAGCTATAGGTGTAGTTTAGTTCCATCAGTGGGTTTTGCTCAAAACCCACTGATGGACCTCCCATATCTGGATTTCTGAAAAACCATTATCAATAGTTAGGGATGAGGTTGGAGAAAGTATTTTAGGTGTCCATAACCTCAAATTTATATTTTTTCCAAACCTATAGGTGTAGTTTAGTTCCATCAGTGGGTTTTGCTCAAAACCCACTGATGGACCTCCCATATCTGGATTTCTGAAAAACCATTATCAATAGTTAGGGATGAGGTTGGAGAAAGTATTTTAGGTGTCCATAACCTCAAATTTATATTTTTTCCAAACCTATAGGTGTAGTTTAGTTCCATCAGTGGGTTTTGAGCAAAACCCACTGATGGACCTCCCATATATGGATTTCTGAAAAACCATTATCAGTAGTTAGGGTTCAGGTTGGAGAATGTAGATTAGGTGCCCGAAACCTCAAATTATAATTTTGTTCAAAGTTATAGGTCTAGTTTAGTTCCATCAGTGGGTTTTGCTGACCTCCCATATTTGGATTTCTACAAAACCATTATCAATAGTTAGGGGTGAGGTTTGGAGAAAGTATTTTAGGCTTTAGGGATAAAATATGTAATCCAACTTGGGGGAAGAGGTCAAAATATTATATGGTTAAGGGTGGTCCTCAAATAATATTTAATTCAGGCCCACTGTGGGCCAGAAATTTTTTATTTCAGGTCCACGGTGGGCCTGAAATAAATGTATTTCAGGCCCACTATGGGCCTGAAATATCTTTATTTCAGGCCCACCTTGGGCCTGAAATAAAGTTATTTTAGGCCCAACGTGGGCCTGAAATAAAGTTATTTCAGGCCCAACGTGGGCCTGAAATAAAGATATTTCAGGCCCGAGGTGGGCCTGAAATAATGCTATAGGTTGGAGAAAGTAGGGATGAGGTTGGAGAAAGTATTTTAGGTTGGAGAAAGTATTATCAACAGTTAGGGATGAGGTTGGAGAAAGTATTTTAGGTGTCCATAACCTCAAATTTATATTTTTTCCAAAGCTATAGGTGTAGTTTAGTTCCATCAGTGGGTTTTGCTCAAAACCCACTGATGGACCTCCCATATCTGAATTTCTGAAAATCCATTATCAGTAGTTAGGGTTGAGGTTCTAGAAAGTATTTTAGGTGTCGGAAACATCAAATTATAATTTTTTCCAAACCTATAGGTATAGTTTAGTTCCATCAGTGGGTTTTGAGCAAAACCCACTGATGGACCTCCCATATCTTGATTTGTGAAAAAACATTATCAACAGTTAGGGATGAGGTTGGAGAAAGTATTTTAGGTGTCCTAAACCTCAAATTATAATTTTCTCCAAAACTATAGGTGTAGTTTAGTTCCATCAGTGGGTTTTGAGCAAAACCCACTGATGGACCTCCCATATCTACATTTCTGAAAATCCATTATCAGTAGTTAGGGTTGAGGTTCTAGAAAGTATTTTAGGTGTCGGAAACATCAAATTATAATTTTTTCCAAACCTATAGGTATAGTTTAGTTCCATCAGTGGGTTTTGAGCAAAACCCACTGATGGACCTCCCATATCTTGATTTGTGAAAAAGCATTTTCAACAGTTAGGGATGAGGTTGGAGAAAGTATTTTAGGTGTCCTAAATCTCAAATTATAATTTTTTCCAAACCTATAGGTGTAGTTTAGTTCCATCAGTGGGTTTTAAGCAAAACCCACTGATGGACCTCCCATATCTGGATTTCTGAAAATCCATTATCAGTAGTTAGGGTTGAGGTTGGAGAAAGTATTTTAGGTGTCCATAACCTCAAATTTATATTTTTTCCAAAGCTATATGTAAAATACGGTGATTCGAAAATCTAGGCCAGAAAATTTTTCGGAAGAAGATTTACGGATTTCCGGGACCCAAACTATAAGAGGATTAAATTATTTTGAAAATTAAGTTTTTAGGGCTGTGTTGTAAATATGCATTAACTGCTAAGGGTAAAGTTTGGATTCCAAAACAGTTGAGGGGCATCCTTGCGATTTGTCTGAAACTTGGTGGATCAAAATGCAAAATGAACCAACTAATACCCCTTGACCTAAATCCCTTGTGGCCGACTCCTCACACCCGATCCCTTCACTCGTCCCGGTTCCTCCTCTTCCGCCGCAGCCGAGAAGCAGCCGATCACACACCTCTTCTCTTCTCCTTCGCCCTCATGCCCTAGCCACGGTCGGCGCCGACGCCTTCCTTCTTCCCTCCCTCGAGTGCCCTAGCCGACGCCGCCGACCGCTCACGTGCCGCCCCACTCCGTCGGTGTCGAGCTCGGCAAGTTGCGCCGCTCATTTGGCGTGCCCTAGCTCTCAATCACAGAGCCACAGAGATTATCTGATCTCGGTGCCACACGAATCGGTCGATTGCTTATGATCTATGTCTTCTTCTTCCCTTGGTTGTGCGCGCGTCGCCAAACTTGATCTACACCCGCCTGCTTCCGAGAGACTTCCCGCAGGTATTGAGTTTTGATTGGTGATACCACCTTTGAATTTGTATAAGGATTGATTTTTCTCCTCCCTTGCTGTGATGTTGATTTTAATCCACGGGAATGGGTCTAGGGATTCAGGAGGGGCTGCCGGGAAGAAGAGACTGATTCATTAGCTGATTTTTCCGAATCGAAGCAGGGATTTTTGGGTATCCATTAAGGTGAGTTTGGATTCTTCAACCAGTTCTTAGATTAGATCTGTTTTGGATTGGAGTTGTTTCGGATTTGGGCTATGAACTGAACTATAAAAATATATATAAATAAATCGAATTGCTATTTTGATGAGTTTCCTCTAAACCGGATGGAAATTTTAATCCGATGTTTATGTTGAGCTTTTATTGATCTTGGAGGAGTTAGAATTCTGTTTGAGGATTAGGTTGCCAAGAGTTTCTGTTAGATTACATCAGTGCATGATTTCTTTTTCTCTTGTTAGTTGTTCTTAGAGCTTGATATGAGCTAGTTATTTTAAGAACTGATTTGGTGTAGAGGATGGATCTGTGGAGGTAGAGATTAATTTGTAATGGAAGGATTTGTTAATTGATGGAGTTAAACTTCCGATGTTGATCTGTGTTATGGGATTAGGTTAATGGAAATTAAACCTAATAATTTAAGTTTGAGGCATTGGAATGTGGGATAATTAAGACCTACTCATTTATTGTAGTTAAGTAAATGAAACGAGATAATTAGGACGATCCTAATTATTTGAGACAGTTTGTTTAGCTATAAATTTCATATTATGGTAGCTAAACGTTATGCCTTTGATACAGGGCATTGATTGGAGTTAGCATTTCCGATTATCAGCCGGGAGACTCTTTCTGATACGAGCATCTTACGATTGAGGCGGGTACCCTTTGACTTATCTTTATGATATTGTCATCTTGTTATGCATAGACTGTTATAGATAGCAGTAAGATCATACGCTATCCCTGTTTATTATGCCTGTCCTGGATACTTGTTAGTTATCCCTGAGTTATCATGTCTGTTCTGGATACTTATTTATTATCCCTGAGTTATTATACCTGTCCTGCATACTTGTTAGTTATCCTTGAGTTATCATGTCTGTTCTGGATACTTATTAGTTATCCCTGAGTTATTATACCTGTCCTGGATACTTGTTAGTTATCCTTGAGTTATCATGTCTGTTCTGGATACTTATTAGTTATCCCCTGAGTTATTATACCTGTCCTGGATACTTGTTAGTTATCCTTGAGTTATCATGTCTGTTCTGGATACTTATTAGTTATCCCTGAGTTATTATACCTGTCCTGGATACTTGTTAGTTATCCTTGAGTTATCATGTCTGTTCTGGATACTTATTAGTTATCCCTGAGTTATTATACCTGTCCTGGATACTTGTTAGTTATCCTTGAGTTATTATGCATGATCTGGATACTTGTTAGTTATCCCTGAGTTATTATGCCTGTCCTGGATACTTGTTAGTTATCTTTGAGTTATCATGTCTATACTGGATACTTGTTAGTTATCCCTGAGTTATTATATCTGAACTGGATACTTGTTAGTTATCCCTGAGTTTATTGCCTGACCTGGATACTTGTTAGTTATTCCTGAGTCATTATGTCTGTTCTGGATACTTGTTAGTTATCCCTGAGTTATTATGTCTGAACCGGATACTTGTTAGTTATCCCTGAGTTATATTGCCTGACTGGATACTTGTTAGCTATCCCTGAGTTATTATGTCTGTTCTGGATACTTGTTAGTTATCCCTGAGTTATTATGTCTGTTCTGGATCCTTGTTAGTTATCCCTTAATTATTATGTCCGACCTGGATACTTGTTAGTTATCCCTGAGTTATTATGCTGTTAGTTCCATACAGTATCAGGTAGTGTCATATCTAGATGTATGCTTAGAGATCGTGATGTATCTCCTGCCTTTGACCTTGAGGGATCTGTAGTTTTCCGGCCAGTATACCTTGTAGGTTAACTGTATTTCCTGTTATAGGATTTCAGACTGAGACCTAGTATACTGAGTACTTGGGAGGGAGGTATGTGTATCTATCATACACCATCCTTGCATTGTTGCATGCCGACGATCAGCGACTCCCTTGTGGTTGAGCCTAATCGTTTTCCGGCACATGATATGCACACACGGCCACTCATGGGGTTAGTGGATACCGTAGCGTGTGTGCATTTGCTCTGTATTGCTCCGCTCAACCGCTCATGGGTAGTGGTTTTGGAGCGTGGTAGCAAGCAGGGATCCCTTCTCTTCCCATAGACCAGAGAAGATGAGAGAGATATCTCCCCATATATATATGGGGCGGAGTGTTCACTCCACCAGCATCCTGTCCACTCGGTCACTCAGGAGCAGTGATAGCAGGGTGCGTACAGTGTCACAGCTCTACCCACTCGGCCGACACAGTATCGCTGTCTCGGTGGCTTGACTGGTGTTAGGGGGTGACCATGACATTGCATCATATGCATACGATGCATTGTGCACTTGATTGTGTTTGCTGCATTTATTTGC